>WJFA01003701.1:0-12205 GCA_009870155.1 Pseudobourletiella spinata | reverse complement strand
ATTATGTGAATGACAAATAAGAACGACTTCCATGAGATTATCATTATAAAGGCGAGAGCCTCAAATGACAAAGGCCGTCCCGCTCTTGCCAGCAGTGCTTAAACTATGGCGGGAAAATCAAAGCGGAAGAAAGGAGAGGAAATCCAATTATAACCAGTTAGCACTAGTTAGTGGCCGTGGCCACACACACACACACACACAGCTCCCAGCATTATTAAGCGGTCTGATCGAGTGTAGCGTAGGTCACTTCAGCCATTATTTTCCACCAATTTTCCCCTCTTTTTAAAAATCATCGGAACAGGAAGCCCACCAAGGTTTGTGGAGAAGGAAAAGTACTAATAATATCTTACGATCCGGAGGGGTTTTCTCTGTCTCAGCGTGCCCTCGGTGAGTTTCATGTCGGAAGGTTGAGCGACGTAGACGCCGCGGCGTGACAGGATCTTGATAATGTCCCAGTGAGTTAACCCCCTGGTGCGATAATGCTGGTTCTGGTACAGGTGGTCCAGGACGAGACAGTACAATTTCCCGTTCACCAGCCCCTTGATTGCCTCATCCTTCAGCCGGTACTTGGGTTTCCCCTGTGACGCGATTCGAGCGGAAGACGAAAGATTATGATAAATTTCCTCATATCATCCGCCGTGTGCCTTAATCCGTCATGACTTTATTTACTCCTTTGACACGGTTCAGTTCAAGGCATAATTGGGACTCTCCATTGACTTCGCTAAGGCCCAATTATAAAGGGTAAGGGTGCATAAGGATTAAGCACAGGAATTCATACTGAAAGATAAAACTCGAGGCGTCGTATACACTGTCCTACACAAAAAAAAACGCCTGTGGGAGACATGCTGAGGAGGTAATACAAGGTAGCAAGTGGGTAAGACACGACGTTTTTCACAGATCCTATCATATGATAATTCCACCACAGTTTTTTCCTACACCTTATTCTTCCAACACATATGCATATTACTTTACTAATCCTAATTGACGATTTGACCCACCTTTTTAGACTCCTTAAATGGATCCCCGATGGCTTCCTTGGGCACGTGAGCAAAGGCCTTTGTAATGAGCCAGCGAATGGATGCTTGTTTCTTTGCCTTGATACAATGCAGGAGGGAAATGGTTAGGAATTGTAATTATTATTATTATCATTATTATAAATGTGATACATGTATGCATCTTTTTTGTTCTTTTAGGCATGTGAATTACGAGCCGGATTTGGTGGCAGGAAGAGGGTATATATGTGGATTAGGCGTGAACTTAATTCCGTGTAATTAGTGATGGTGAAAGGAGAATTTTGCTCCTACTACTACTACTACTACTACTGGTAGGGGTGAACCCCCGCTTACCTCCCACCAAGGCGCATTGAATTCCTTGTGACGTTTGTTGAGCCAAATAAACATCCGTTTGGTGCGGTCAATCGTCCGATTGGAATCCGTCCCGTTCAACCGCTTGAACTCCGCCACCTCCCGCCAACAGGTCCAGCACTCATCGTTGATATTTATGGGCTTTTCTAGTTTCATGTTCTGGGAGTAGAGGCTCTCCAAGTCACTCCAGCCCATGTTGGGATCCGGGGCCAGCCAGCACTTGGGATGCCAATGGTCCTTCCCCTCTTCAGAATTGAAGTCCTTGATGGTCACATCCATGAAGGCTGCTGGCGCCTGAGTTTGGTTCTTGCTATTGAACTCGACAACTTCCCCAATATCCTCCTCGTCAATCGTAAATAAGTTGTTGTTATTATTATTACTATTATTATGATTGTTGTTATTATTGGAATGAGAATCTGAGCCGGTGGAATTGGCTGGGCTGTTCCTGCTCAGTGGTTGACTGAGATGATTGACCTTCCTACTGTTCATTTCCTCCTCAACGGGTCTCCCCAGTCTGCAGTCACAGTGTCGACAGTCGCAGTACTCAAAGACGAGCTCATGGGTTTTCTTATGCTTTTTAGCCTTTTTGGATTTTTTCGAGCCCTGGCTACCATGATGGCCACCACCACCGATGGAGCTGGGCACAGTGCTATGACTGGATGAGCTGCTGGTATGGTGGGAACTTGGGATCTTTCCAGCTGATTGCCTCAACCTCGAGTGCTCCTGAATGATGAGGTGTCGGTGGTGATGACTCTGGCATAGGGAATCACGGGGACAGCTCAATGGACTTGTTCCAGACGAGTGAGAACTGTCCGAGGCTAACGGGTTTCTAAAGACCATGAAACAGTCGTCACAGTCCCCCTTGTTACTGAAAGCACATGAGGGTGGATAAGCGCCGCCGACGACCGTGGAATGTTTTGTCTTCTCCTTGGGTGAAGCCTCTGTTGGACTCTGATTTGAAGCACCTGAGCCTTTGCCCGAGTCCGTCCCGCTACTCTCTTGTGAGTCCCGCCGTTTCGTCTTTTTATTTTTCTTATTGTTATTGCTGTCACTGTTGTTACTCTTATTCTGATCGCTATTATTACTATTGTGCCGCAGGTCCGCCTCATGGAAGTTCCCACCAATTAGCATTGACAAATCTCGCAGCTGTTGGATGGCCGACCGCGGGTCTCTCGTCACCCCCTCTTCGTCCGTCAAACTTGACGTTATGGATGATAGCGTGGAGTAATTTGATGCTGTTCTGACGTGACCACAACTCAATACTGTGAAGTTGTCATCCCGGACGCTATTGTTCATCTTGGTGTTTTGATGTTGATGATGATGATGATGATTTGGAAACTGTTGCTTCAAATCCTGCTGCACCTCCGTAACGTCCGTCTGGGCATCTTTCTGGCTCGTTTGTGTATTTAGATGATGATTCGGAGCCGTTGGAATGGGAACTTTCTTGCCGAGCCGTAGCTTACTGTGAGCAAAGTTTTGATTGTGAATTTGCACGTTTTCCAGTTGTTCAGAAAATCTGAGATTCTTATCCGATTTTTTCCCAGTGACCTTCATGCTGTCGTTGAGCGGCGGGAGGGGTGGCGGCGACTCGGAAATTTGCTGTTTCAGCCGTGATGATGCGGGTGCCGTGGAGGATGAGGCTGACGAGCTGGATGGGGACAGTTCAACGGTCACTTGAACTTCCGTCAGCGGACTTTTCCTACTTGAACCGGGGATACAGTTGGGACTGTTGGTACTGCTGCTGCTGTTGCTCCTGGTATTTGGGACCATGATTGTGGAGAGGGACCTTGGTTTAAATATGACAGAGTCGAAACTTTCTAACAAACTATCCGTATCTCCATCTTTGAGCTCGTTAAGAATTGGCAAGGGAAGGACTGGGCCCCTTTGCGTATGACTGCTCTCAGCTGTAGGTGATCCCTCAGCTGAGCTAATCATGTCATCTTCGACAGTCATCTCATCCATTTTGGGCGACATGATCTTTTTGGGGGAAGTTGATTTCCTCCGCATTGCAGCTTGTTCCATTGGGACGTAAATCATGGCTAGGCCTTGCTTCAATGCTGCCACTGCTGAGCCGGGACAATTCCGTAGGTCAATCTCCTCTTCATATTTATCTTCATCCTCCTCCTCCTCCTCCTCCTCCTCCTCTTCCTCATCTTCTAATAATAAAGATTGTTGATGTGAACCCCTTGGATTGAATTTGTTGTTCACTTTTTCAGGTTCTGCCTGGCTAATTTTAGCCTTCCTCTCATACTCCGCCTGTTGTTCCCGTACCTTGGGCTCAGTGGGGACGAGTAGCCCAGAAATTGGTTTCGTATTACTGCTCATCATCATCATCATCATCTTGACAGTGTCTGGTGACTCTATTCTCTGACAGTGGACCTGAACCTCAGTTCTATTGACACCCACGACGTCCTCATGTCGATCCGGAGATGAGCTTCGCCAGGTCTTTGTACTCGGGACGGAGTCACGATCCGGTCCAAAATCCGAGCTTAGGAGGAATTGTTGTAGGGGTGGGATAATGACTGTGAGGGGCTTACTCAAGTTCCCATTATTACTATGAATCACGCTTGATTGTTTTCCGGCCACATCTACGACCGCCGCCACGGATTCACCCGCCGCAGCGGGCTGCTGCTGCTGGTGGTGGTGTCCTTTGAAATGATTGCCACTCCCATTAGTATGGCTACTGCCCCCGCAAGTTCCTGCAGGGATCTGACCAGCAGGTGGAATTCCACCCGCTATTATGTTCCCGGGATCATCATTATTATGATCGTGAGAACTTTCCACCACTTGATGGTGCTGCTGTTGTTGTTGACGTCGGGGATTCTGGATGTAATGCTGACTGCTCGCCACAGCCGTGCTGCCGCTCACACCGGAGGATGCGGATGAAACTTGATGATGATGTTGGCTTGTATTACTGTTTTGATAAATTTGTTGTTGTTGTTGCTTCTGCACTTGTTGCTGGTGCGTCGCCAGCTCCCGCTCCCGCTCATATAGAGCCAAGCGTGGGCCCCAGTTTGATCCCACATCGTTAGCTTTGATCCCGCTTTTGGACTTTTTCCTCAAATTGTTGTTGTTGTTGTTGTTGTTGCTTCTGCACTTGTTGCTGGTGCGTCGCCAGCTCCCGCTCCCGCTCATATAGAGCCAAGCGTGGGCCCCAGTTTGATCCCACATCGTTAGCTTTGATCCCGCTCTTGGACTTTTTCCTCAAAGCCTTCAGTTTCCTACTGTACATTTTGGTTGTTGTTCCAAAAAATTTTTTTTTATTAAACCATGAGCATTTTCATCCGTCCGTGAGGATACTCCAGTGAGCCCGTCGGAGTTTTATTGTATTTTCTATACATGTATTCATACATGCGAGCTGGGAAACACTACTAACTTAATGGCAATCCCACTCGCTCAAGTTCAACCACTCCACAAGCGCATGCCTTCGTCACGGCCAGCTCCTTATAAAGTAAATCACGATTTCCTTACACACTCCGCTGGTCACATTGTACCAGTATAGTATTAGTGCTCAGCTTTTTAGGCCGCTGTTCCACAGCCGAGCCAGATGGTCTCCGTGGGGGGAAATAACTCGGAGTGTAACAAGTTTTTAGCCGCTTCACACTTCCGCCGAAAAAGTATTTTGGGGATTTGAAAAACGGTCAATTTAAAGCTAATCGCGAATCGTCCATGAACAATGGTGGTCAGTATACGTGGGTTAAAGCCGAGGCTTTCTCACTGCTCACTCTCATGATATCTGGCGCGCCAATTGGCCTGCACGTTCCCACGACCGGACTATGGCACACAGCCCGCGAGCTCACAAAAGCACCTTCTCGTCCCGCCTTTCTCACAATTCTCATGGAGAACTGACCAAACGTTTTCACATCGTATGACTTTTATTATGATGATGATCACACTCTATAGGGTAATCACCACTGCACCGTCCGTCGTCACACCCTGTGCCGGTTGAATTCAAATGCCTGAAGGGAGGATGATTTCCAAGGGATATTATTAGTGTACAACTTTCCGATCACCGTGTGCTCGTGTTCACTGACTGATGAGGAGTCTGTTGTGCAGTGAGGTGAGGTCGTTTAATGAGTAAATCCCGTTCCTTTACAGATGAGCTGAACTAATTGTCATGCTCCAAGGGGATAAAGAGGAATAATTAATATATGGCATTTACCGAGTTTGGCAGGGAGGGAAGGGAGACTGTGTTTGTGTGTGAGGATTATTATTGTGTGATCCGGACGCCTGCCTCAGAGGAAATGATTGTCAAAGGAGAGTTAATGTACCTTTAAAACATGATGGTAAAGTTTTCACCCTCCTTGTGGTTAACTGTCTTCTACGTTTCAGACTGCAAGAATACACGACGTGCTCCATTGTTGTTGAAAAGGAGGAGGAGGAGGAGGAGGGGAGGTTTTCCTTCCCATAGCATTCAACATTCAACTTACTACACACACGCTATTACTACTGTGTGTGTACCATGTAAGAGGCCGCGCGAAGGAGCAGTAATGGACGTACGACCACGGAGGAGAGCGTTAAAAGAATTTATGCAGTGGTACAGAAGAAGGTGGTAAAGTCCCATGTAGTCAATGGAGTCGGCAGGGCAGAATGTGCAAATAAAGGACGTCTGGGCTGAAGTGTACAGAAGTATAATATCGTAACGTTTCAGTGTGGGTAAGTAAGTGAGGAGTTAAACGGTGGGAAAATAACCTGGTAAAATGAGAACAGGAGCATGACTTTATAATGTATACAGTAAAAGCCTCTCTTACTTGCCCATTACCAGGTAAACCAGGTGGAGGGGAAACTAATGATATGATCCTATGAAAAAATAATATTCAAAAGTCCGCGGAGGTTATATGTTCTGCTGCGATGCGACGGGACGGGGTGGAAAAGCCGCCTTTTGTCAAGAGGACTCTTATTAGCACCCTTTTTTGGCTCACGTTCCGCCCGATCATCAGGTTACAGATCCGAACGAACAAGAGAGAAGATATGATGAAGAAGAAGAAGAAGAATAAAAAAATATATAATATGGAAATGGAAGAAGAAGCACTTGAAATCTCAGCCAAGGGAAACGGACCTGGCACCCTTCCATATGGTGGTGGTGATACTCTGTACAGTGCAGTGGCATAGACGAAATACCAGCCAGTCACCCTGTCAAGAGAATTACTATTATAATAAACTATGAAAGTATTTATGTCAAATATTACAAGTGATTATAGTGTGTGTAGACAGACAGACAGTCATGTATGAATTTCCATCGTATATGGAACTAATACTTGAATGGAGGATGGGAAATCGAGAGATTTTACGCATTTTTAAATGTTCCAAAGAATATTATAGGGGCGGGTGGAAGTGTATATAGTGTGTAGCATGTGCTTATCCTGTAGTTTCCCTTTAATCACACACAGCAGACAGGCACACGCTGGGGAAGAATGTTGATGGGGGAGCATAATGGTCTGAGAGTGAGTGTATATGTATATATGGTGTACTGAGGAGACTAAGTGCGAGTCGAGTTGGAATTATCAATGTCCTTTCCATTTGACCTGACAGGAGCCTAATTTTTCTGACAGCAGAGATTACGGCGCATCGTCCAAATAAATAAATTATCATCCTCCTCCGGGCAAGGAGGTGTTCGCCTACCATCTGAGTTATTAGTAAGTGGCTGTGCTTCTCAGTGAAGGCTCCAAAGTGATGGGGATGATGATGCCGTGGGGGAAAAGTAGAGGCGAGAAGTCATAATTGCTTTGGCTTTGCATGTTATTAAATTAGGGAAAAGTCGGTGTCGGTATACTCGCTGAATGCGTCTACATATGTACAAAGAGGAGGTTGGCCTGTTAGAACAAAACAAACATAATGTGAAAATGTAGGTCTTCGTTTTCCACGTCCGAAAGAATGATTAACCGAAGGGTTCAGAGATCTCAGGCTGAGCAATACTGACTGACTGAGTGAGTGAGTCGGATGAGTGGCTTGAGGATAGCTTTAATTCCTGTAATAATTATCACCTACTAATATTGTCTCGTATGGTAGATCTATAGGGAATTGTTGCGGTGTAATCTGTAAGTACATTGAGTTTTTATGAGGGTGATGCTTTGTGGGTAGAAGATGTGATTTGTATTGTGTATATGTGATTTGAAGAAGTGTGTGTTCGTCTGCCGCCAATGCAATGTTCGTGATATATGGGGTCGTCTTGAAGATGTTGCTGGTAGTGGCAGTCAGTGGCACTCCTGCCTTACATTCTCGACTCTCATGTTGGGAAAACATGGGGGATTCCGCCTCCGGTCCCTTCCCCAATTTTATGGCTACTATACAGATGGTCGGGCGGAAAAGTAGGGATTAACTGTAATTACCATGAATTTCGGGGTCCGACGACAACAATAAGGATGACCAATAATGATTATAGCTTTGAGTAGGCCTCTGGCGTAACGAGATCTTTGTGTGTTGTGTTGTGTACCATGTGTGTGTGTGTGTGTGTGTGTGTGTGAGTGTGGATGGTGTGCCATTTATTCTCCTTCCTTCTTATCGTAAATTTATCGTGGCAATTCAGTTCCCGTTCCCAGTTTACTTTTTTTTTCACCCATGAGAAATGTTATTGGCGGAGTGTATAGTTTACTTTGGATATATAACTGGAGCCAACTGTCTGGGAGTTAGGGTAGGGAATGGGTTGTTGGAAAGGACGGATGGAATTGTTAGTATATATAGTAACAATCGGGTGGTAATGCCTACTGTGTGTACTTGAAGGATCCTTGCATCATGTAGGATAGCCAAGGCAAGAGTTGCTGTGTGACATGAAACGGGTACAAATTGAGCTTATCTGGCTTCGTGTCTCAAATTTTTTTTTCAAAAAAGTCGGCGGTGGCGGCGGTGATGATGACGGGGCTTGTGGGAAAGGGACGACGGAAATAACTATGATGAATGGAAGATGTACCGCGATCAGTTGTGGGCATGCCACTTTGCTGTCGGCACATTTTCCCTCCTTGTATAACCACCACCTGTTCATGTAAAAATTAACAAGGGCCCTATTATTGTGGTGCTGTTGTGGGTGGGATTGGCAATTAAGATTCCAACATGGAATCTCTTATCCTGAGATGTAGAAAATGAAGCCGAAACTGTGTCCGGAGAGTTGGAGGAGGACTGGCACGACCTGACCGGGAAACAGGAAGGGTGAGCTGGGAAGTTGTATGTGATTAATCGCAGTTGTTGTACATTCTACACGAGATATATTTTAAGCCGTATAAAGGAGTCAAATGCTTGGGTTGTAAACCTGTTCACAGTCTTGTCTACCAGCAGCGGCTGTGGGAAGGATCGGGAAGTTGTATCTTAAAGATTTACGATGTGAAAATTGGAAGACAATTTCCCGGGAGAGGTACTCCATATGCTAGCAGAGTCCCTCCCAGCTCCTCCAACTTTTATGAATTATAAATCTTAATTATCACTGCAAATCCAAGGGTATAATTTGAGTGACTGTTAATTATAACCGATTAATTTAACGCCAGTAGCCGTGCTATTCCCGTTCATGTAAAGGGCTCTGTACTCTGTATATATGGTTGGAGATCAAACTCTCTTGATGAATTCTCACACATTAGCCACAATATGACTGTACTACTCCGTCGTGTAGGTGTGTGCGGGGAATGACCTCCTATGAGTTGTGAAGTGTGTAGACACTTGGCTGTAATGGATAGGCTGAATCAGTTTGGAAAAATTGTGGCTCTTAATTCTATTGAGGACGTGTGAAAGGCAGGGATATTAGCTGCCACTACTGTGTACTGACATTAGTATTGATTTGTGATACGCAGTCAAAGGAGTTTTCCTCAAATCATATCACTGTCCTAGGCACACACACATAAACACACACACACACTCGAACGCTTGGAGATGAAAGCTTGCGGAACAGTTATTTAGGATGTTGGTTTAAACATGTATAGGATAATGTTTTTTCCTCGCCCTTCGATTCCACGTACGGTAGTAAGTACGTGCATTATGCCTGTCGTGCCCTGTAATTGTTCTAGATGAGTGGACGCAGGAATGTGAGTGGAGGAATTTGCAACGTAACGTAACCTACCTCGATGATCTGACGTGGTAAATCAGTGCCCGCAATTCTCTTTCCAATCAACACCTCCTCGTAAATCCCACTCGATTCTTTTTTTCGCCATGAAACTTATGATGACGCTTTGAAATTTCAAATACTCATTCTGGGTTTATTACAGATGAGATGAGGCTACTGCTGGGGAGTTCAAGTTGGAGACAGTCACCCAATCGAGTCGCCGTGTGTTTACTAGTGTTCTGCACTCACCTCCGTCACAGTTTTGAAATGTAAAATAAACGAGGGGGTGGCCCGTTTCCACAGTACATATTTTGGGTGATCCACCTGCCATCATTATGGACTTGTTGACCTCCGAAGTAGTTTTTTTTCAACCTGACATTACTACTTTTCATCTTTAAGGTCCCGCTATAGCCTAGTGTGCGTTTCTTGGTCCGAAGAACGCAGGTGGTGCATCAGGGAATGGCGGAGCCAATCAATGAGATGCGAACCTTATGTGTTTTTACACATTTTCAAGCTCTAGGCAATAATTTCGTGCCCCGTGACGAAAACCGGGAGTTAGAGTGTGGGCCGCGGGCCGTCATAGCATATCAGAATGAACAGAGTGTGTGCTCGATTTGCAGTAGTTTCCACGGACACGAGGTTTAGATTTTCGAGGTTCCTGTGCTCTGCTTTGGAGGACTGTAGAGCTATTTTATTTTTTTTCTTGCAAGTAATTTTATATATTTCTGTGGTAACCCGGCCCGGTTGTCAAAATGTGCTAGGGCGGAACAGAGCGGCCATGTGTCAGTACCTGTCCGCATCTTTGTCGTCCGTATACATACGGAAAACATGGTTGAAGAAAATGGCTCGGCCGCTGATACCATAACAGTCCTGCTGACCAGACCATACTTTGGCAAACTAATTCAAATCGTCATTGTTTTCATCGTTGAAGCGCAATAGGGACTACAGTACAGAAGACACGGACAGACTAGAAATTGAGCGAGATTGAAATAAAAGTTGGAAAAAACCTCGCCAATTTTCCACGAATCTGCCACACTTGTTTTCTAATGAAAGAGAGTGTGTGGTGTGGAGGAACAAAGATTTTGCGGTCTGAGTGCACGCCACACCACACTGTACCTGAACTAACTGCGGCACACATGCTGACATTATTACGCCGGTGCTGATGCTGACCGCTTGATGAGACACTCGATCACATAACAAGCGGTAACTTTTGCACTGACCACCACGCTCTGTGTTCTCTTACAATTAGCACCAATAAATTTCCGGGATTAATTGCGAGAGCCGGAGCACATACGCACTGGCAGAGCGAGTGGAAATGGCATATGGATCTCATATATGTTAATTCCATTTTTGTTTAAAAGGAAAGGAAAAGTGAAATAAAAAAAATATGTGCGGAGTTAGTGGTGCGATTCTCCCATGTTAGAGCTAAACACACACTGATCGGTCAAATTAACAATTGCTCATTAAGGTGACCATATAGGTCTCATATAGGCTGCGAAAAAGTGTGGGACTGACAAATTGCTGCAAAGTCCTCACAGTGCACTGCTGTGAGTGAGCGATTCACACAGCACATATGTGTGACGTCTAGAAAAATGGGGATTTGACATGAGAGAATTGAGAGTATATGTAATGGTAGCGACATAGTCATAATGAGTCGAGTACATGGTTTTCTCATACGATGAAAAGCATAGTATATACGATCGTTGACGGAGTCGGTGTTGCAGTAAATAATCCGACCTCCATTCAAACTCACTATCATCCGCAATAAATCCTAATAAGCACATTGTTAAATCAACAGGTGAAATTTCCTCTCCAGATCAGAGAGCTCACATTTTCACCACAGTCGTAATAGCCTGATACAGTATTCATGCATGTCATCCTCCTCGCATGTGAATGAGTATTCTGTAGCGCGTATACCTTACAACAACAAGTGGCACAGATTTTTTTTGTCCCCCCACTTACGTTCGCTACCCGCCAAGAAGTGACTGTGTGCTCGAATGTCTGAGAGTATGGATGTGTCGTTGGAAATTATTAGAATTTCGCGAATAGATACATATATGTACATGTGTTGTGGAATCTCCTTGCGGTTACGGGAAAGATGCGGATTTAACAGCCTCCTCAATTCGATTAGCATTCATTAACAAGGGAAGGGATTACGGAGAACATGCTGAAGGTATTGTTATCTTGCACGGGACGACGTCGCCTCTGTGCGGAAATTACAAGTAATTCCCTCCATTTTGGAAAAAACTTTGTTCCCTCTCCTATGTAGAGACAAAAGTGGGAAGCACATTTCACAACTTTCTAAACCTGTTTCAGCCACGTTGTACTAACTCCGCAAGGATGCTATGAGACTTTACAGCAGTAAAATTTTTGTCGCCATTATTATCATGATGATTTACTAGACGGAGATGAGGTCGGTAACGTGAACAACATGGCTCGGTGTGATCGTTAATTCAAACACGTACTTACTTGGAGCTGAGGCGGAATTAAGGCTCAAAACAAAACGATGACGTGTATATAGTTTCGAGAAAGTTACTCTCCTTTTGGTAATCACAGAGAGAACCCTCTTCTTAGTCTGATGCAACGTGATCGTTCCAAGGATAGGCAAAAAATCCCGTTATATTGCCATTTTCGTAAAACTATGAAGATGACTTAACGAGGCTGTTACATCAAAATATAGGTTAATAAACTCGCAATACACTTTTTTTTTACTTTTAGATCCATTCAAGTGGAGATATCCTTCGGTCAATTTTTACTGGCTCTGCCCACAATTCAAACGGGCCGCCATATGCAAATGACGATGACGCAGACAATGTGG
>WJFA01003700.1:0-12215 GCA_009870155.1 Pseudobourletiella spinata | reverse complement strand
TCCATTCATCGTAGATTGTGCCCGGAAGAATGAAGCGGTTGAAAAGAAACTTCGTAATAATCGAAATTCAGTTTACCGCGACCCCGCTGTGACAGCTACAAATGAGCTCAAAAGGCTTCAACTACACTGAAGTAAGTCACCGATACGTAGACATGAAGGTAGGCCCGTTAAAAGTACATCTGGCTTAAACGTAGATGAATTGACTATTATTATGCTAACAGAGGTGATAATGTTTGCTTTTTAGGATAAAAGTGATATTCACCCGTTGCAGGAAGACAAAACGGATTATTTACAGACGACATGCAGAGGCCAGGAGTTCCTAACAGGAATCTTCTTTTCATAAATTCTTGAGACCATTTTGTCGATAGTGTTTGTTACGAAATGATTTTGTACAATGAATTTTTTAAATTAAAGGCTTTTTATTGTCATTGCCATCAAATCCCTCGTGTCACCTCTCCGCAATAACTCCAATCTTTAATCTCAAAATCTTCAATATTTTCGTCATTTTTGACTACCAAGGCCGGGCTTATCCTTCTTTTACTGGAAAATTTCGAAAACAATAGTCTCTGTAGTGTTTTTGCTTTTGAAAGTACTAAAGAAAGAAGTTCTCAGATTTAGTCACCTTATAAACCGTGAAATTGTCGCGCAAACTGATTACAGAATATTTGTGGCCACCATGAGAGATTAGACCTACCAGTATATTCGTGTAATTCTGAGGTCGAGTAGAGGTCAAAAGGACAGATGTACCGAATTTTTAATAGCACCAATGAACGCGCCGTATGACATAGGACCTGTGAGCAATAGGTCGGCTCAAGGTGCATGGCGAATTTCAAAGAAAAATCAGTATAAAGTTCGTGCAGTAGGCGTAAGCCATGTACAAGTTTTTACCTCACAATATGTGTGGAAGCCAAACATGTACCGTGATGATGCTGCTACCAATTGATAGCTTACATGAAGAAGCTGCTGTGATTAAATGGTCGGGTAGAGATGCATGGCAAATTTGTATGTTAGATTAGCCCAAAATTTGCGTAATCGGCATAACGTAAGCACATTACTTAAAACAATACTAGAGTTCGAACAGTAACATGTACTGCGATAGTTTCAGTACGAAAAAGTATACTATATGAGTTAGTTGTTATGATGAAAATTTCGGGTCATGGCGCATCACAAATTTTGCATTTATAACAGGTCCAAGTTAAGTGTAAGGAGCAAACCGCATAAATGAGTCCGTAACTTACAACCATTCTAAGCGGCAATTGATCACATGTACCGTAGAGGTACTGGCTCCAATAAGCAGTTCATATAAGATAGTTACTACGACGACAAGGTCGGGCGACGTTGCACGGAAAATTTTGAATAAAAGTAGCTGAAATTTGCTGCTTCTCTGTATGAGTGCATGAATATTTGTTTTTATTAGGCGTATTTCAATCCGTCCCGTAGTTTCCCTCGACTTAGACACGATTGTTTGCACATAGGGTGAGTGTCTTCGAGGATGTTCGAGGTTCCATTGGAGCCTGGCATGAATTTTTGCAAATAGGAGGACTTCATAATGTATCCAAGTCACAGTCCGACTCCGGTAGATTTGTTCACCACTCACCACTACTGCTTAACTTCTTACCGTATAATTCCATCAGTTTTGTTGAGGAAATGCTGTGAGTCATAAATGGTCTACGCCTTCGTTGCACATAAGGTAATGAAGACGCAGAGATCCTGACTAGGGATGACCGCGGACTCACTTAGACGTGACCTCTGACTTACTGTCGGATTTGGTTTCCTTTTTGTTGTAGCTGCAGTGCAGATGTTGTGGCGGGCGGGTTCTGGGATGAAGCTGGTGGGTTCACGTGATACCTTTCATGCTTTAAACGCTTTAAATGATCCTGTCTTTCTGACGGAAGCTATACAGCAAAAGTAACTTTTATTATAGTGCTCAGTCATACGAAGCTCTGTGGCCAAATTTGTGTTTCAGCTACCTCAGAATTTGTGTAGAAGGCATGGCAGGTAAAGTCACTAACTAAAATATTTGTGGATGTGCAATAATGGTAATATGTACCGGTGTGATGTTGGCACAACTGAATCGGTTATTCAATACAGTTTCTGTGATACAACGGGTGGGAAAATGTGCATGGCATAGTCCGAAGTTAATGCATTTTAAAGTCTAGTGTTGATGACGTATAGAAATATTACAGGGCATCCGAAATTGATGTGACAATTTTTTCGTTGTTAAAATCCATGTGAAAATAATTAAGTTCCTTTTGCGAAGAGACTTCTCCCTAAGTGTAACTGCTGTTAAGCTATTTCTCATCTTCGCAGTGGCCGATTTTGAGGGCCTCTATTTATGTGTTTGAAACCGGCCTAATTTCCTGTTCGTCTAAGACATGCTACTTCGTTTCACTCTCGGTGAGGGTCTACGAACAGGCACTCGCCCTGTAGGAGCCTCGCAGGGATTCGTGCAAATATGAGAGCAAAATAATTGTTCCAAGTGATTTTTTCGCCAGTACTGGTACGTTTGGTGCCATACAAGTCGGTCAGCTTTGTAGAGGCTGTGGAGATGACGTTTCTTGAGTATCAAGTGGTGTAAGCCGTAAGTGTACAACAGTCAACAAAGATGTAAGGATATTCTTTGGGGAAAGGAACTGTGGTACACCATGTACTAACTACTGACCAGGGATATTTACCAAGCCAGTTGCGTCAGAGCCTGGTAACTTGGACGTGTTATGCTGAAAGGTGAAGTTTGATTTGGGCTTCCCTGACATGGGGACTCATAGTGACCAGACGCACTGGTGTGCAGTACAGGTTTTGAGATCGATGCAATGGTAAATTCTGCGACCCTAACCAGTACGCTTAATGGTTTCTAGCGGGCTTTTGATCTAAAAATCATCTTGTCAAAGTTAAAATGTGTGCTGAAAGGCCTGTAGTATACCAAGGTGGTAGATGTATGAGGCGCACAGCGCAGACATCCTGCGTAGCGCAGAGTGAATTAATAAACACTTTATTCAAAAGCAGTATGGAAACTTAGTACACTAGACAATCACAAAGCTATGAGTTCAAATTTAGCAATAGGAGTAGGAATACATTTTATTGGTTAACAATCCCATGGTAATTCCAATTTTTTTAACTTCCAGGGATTTTTTAGAAAGCCTTGAAAATCTTTGTACTTTTATACTTTACATATCTTTCGCATACGTCACTGAAAAAACCAATTTTTCATACTTTCGGAAACTTTAATCGCAAGCTAAAAATTTTAATTATATTTTTAGTTTTATTTATTATCAATCAATTTTATTGACGACGGGCCTAACCCACAAATTAGCCAAAAATTTTAAGTGGCAAACTGTAGCCCTACCAGGCTCTGTGTCGTGAGAACTCTTTCGAAATCTAAATCTGGAAGATGATTATGGGGTATAACAATATTTTTCAGAGAGCACTAACCCTCCTCCCTTTGGTCCTAATGAACTCAAACTCTTTGACCCTCCAGTACGGTCAAATTTGAGTTTCCCCAGCCCCTACTTTGCGAGATACGATCTTTATTCATCCACTCCAAGCGGCTTCCATGCTGTTAGCCGCGGGCACCTCAAAATTTTTCCTTGATAGCTTCAATTATTTATTACGCCTTCGAAAAATTTTTTAATAACTTCCTATATTATCAATTTTAGACGTTGTAGAATATACCACTGGTACCGATCTGGTCAAATCTGGTCAGTATGATTATGTGTCAGTTCACAACGACAGTTTTCCCCTTGCACTCATCAATCAAATTTCTCCGCCAGAGACCTGATCTTGACAGAACCATCTGCTCCGCAAGAGAAGTCTTTTGCTTGAATCTACATAGAGCTGGGCCACACCCTGACCCGGGATACTCTTGAAAAATCCGGAACGGGAATGTTCCCTATGATAGACGGCTCTACAATTCCCGGAAAAGTCCCACACCATGATATCCCCATCAGCCGAGCCAGTATAGTAGAACTCTTCTGAGGGGTCCAAGCACATGCACTTGATAGTCGACGCGTGCCTGCAAAATGAACAAAAATTATAGTTTGGAAATTTTTAAGGCGCTGACAGTAGATCAAAGTTTCTCTTCGTCACCGCCGCGGCTCACCTTGAAATCTGTGTCGAAGGGCCTCACCTCCCAAATGCAAATAGCTCTCTTCTTTCCGGCTGAAATCAAGCACTGCTACTCATCCGCACAGGCGACTGCTACACATCCCTTTACAAAGACAAACATATATTACACGTCAAAATGTCAACTCATAATAACAATAATAATATATGAAGCGGTCTGCAATTGAGAATATACGATTCCTTTCTAATTACATATGCTTCGGTGCAGTGTGTAGTAACAAGCAATGTCAGATCAAAAACAGCTGCAAAATCCCACCTGATCATGCGAGGTAAAACTGGCAATCTGAGCTTCCTTCAGCGGCATTAGCGTATCCCATAGGGAAACATTACGAGACTCCGCGCTCATCCCTGCTGTGGCAATCAAACTTGAACTTTCTAGGAGGACGAAGTCACTCGTCTGTTTCGTGTGACACTGATCCGTCTAGAAAATAATGACCGTACACGTCATCATTTGAATGCATATTCTACATGATTAAATTAATTTAAAACGGTAGTTAGCAACAAAATAAATTTAAATTAAAAACTTATGCAATGAAATGGAAAATTAAAATCAAATTAAATTAAAAACTTATGCAATGAAATGAAAAATTAAAGTCAAATTAAATTAAACTTGACTAAAAAAAATAAAATCAAATAAGACATTGAAATAAAATTAAAAAAATGGAATAAAGTAAATAAAAAATTAAAATCAAATAAAATAAAAAATAAATAAATAAAATACTATAGTTGAGCATTTAAATTTTCGATCCACCCACCAGTCATTTCAATGCCGGCAATGGTGACAAGTCTCTGAAGCTTCATTTCGTACAACTTGGACGCCGCCAATCGCATGAGGCGCCAGGAGTGGGAGAACTGTTCATTCTCCTTGTTCTCCGGCTTGGCCGGCTTCGCTTTCGTATCCCAAATATCCTCATCCGCATCCTCATCATCAGTCTCCTCGGGCAGTTCCTCCTCATTCTCCGAGTGGTAGAAGATCAACTTGCCGTCATATTAATCCGACCGGAACTTTGCATTGCTCACGAACTTCTCCCGGTAACTGGGTCGCTCTTCCTGCAAACACTTGACGCCTTAATTCCAAGAATCTTGGAACGAAACTAAACTTTTCCAGCCAACTGCATCATGCGTTGCTAATAAAAGGAAACAACTTACTTTTAAGGACGGCGTGGTGGGGGGCCCCCGGACTACTGAGGTTGAACTGCTGGCCCAGCATTTTCATATTGAATTTCCTTCTTTGCTTATTTTAACTGGCCAAAGTGGTCCTTACGGAGGATGGGGACGTGTCACTGCCGTCCTTCTCCGAAGAGTTCTCTGACTCTGGGGCTACGGAAATAACATAGGCTTTAGCTAGCGGATTACAGCACTATAACAACAGGGAACCCAAATCCCAAATGGCTAGCATACGTGGAGGTGGTTCAGAACGGGTAGTTTGATCTGACGCTTGGAGCCACCACCGAAGACGGCGGCAAAGGCCTGGGCATCCATCTTCTTCACGAGCATGGAGTAGATCGTCTTCGCGTCGCATATCGCAGACTGCCACGGGGTGAACGAATAAGCATATGAAAACGGCGGCGTAGCACTCGACCAGGATGAACTTCAGTTTCGGACTGTCTCCGTCCTCCTTGCGGGCTATCATCCCACGCAAGATTGCAACTTCTGCGGAATTTCCAAAATAGGTTTAATTAATTAATTGAAATTACAATTTTATTACATTAAAAATAAATAGTAAAAACATATCACTGAATAATTTTATTAAATTACTAATAAATAGTAGAAAAAATATCACTGAATAATTTTATTAAATTACTAATAAATAGTAGAAAAAATATAACTGAATAATTTTAATAAATTACTAATAAATAGTAGAAAAAATATCATTGAATAACTTTATTTAAATTTCCATTCCTAATTCCAAAATGATTAATCAAACACCTTCCAGTTCCACATTATCTGGCCACTTATTAAGTGTAGAAATTACTTTCTCCGGTCCCGCTTCCACCCCACAGCTGCTCCATCTCCACCTCATTGGCGTGTAAAGGAGTTGAACCCCAGAGTCCTTCCCCTGACTAGAGTCACCCTCAGAATCACTCAGGGCTTGGAACAGGCAGGAGGACAGTGCAATGCCAGAGTCCCTCAGGACCAGTAACAGTCTGCAGTCACACACCGTCGAGCTCACTTCTTCCTTGAGGGCGGCTGAGGATTGGGATTGTCGCCGCTGCCGTTTCTTCAAGACCTTTTTCTTTTCTGCCTCCTCATCCTCTCCATCCGAATTGTCGCCGGCCACGAATGCCTTATCACTCTTTGAAGGGAAGCTGTTGACTAAACTGGACCTTAGATATGAATTGAGCGGCGTATATAATTCAGAATGACGGTTACTTTAACCTCACCAATAGCTAATAGAGCACGACGCGAGCATTTCAACCCCTTCGACGTGAAGTTCTAAAAATTAGGGGCGCTAAACGGAAGAAGTACAAGTGATGGACTTCCTTGTGTTCCCGCGTCAGAGGTTTGAAAATGACGGAATGAAAACATGGGGTGGCGAGGAGGAGAGGGGAGAGAATATGTTGAGGGAGCGACGACAGAGGAGAGAATATTTGAGGGAGTGAAGAGAGAAGAGAAAAATAGTTTTGTTACGCCTGCCGCTTCATATCCACTTCTACACCATGCCTGTTTTACCCAAATACTATTAAGCTTTAGGTCATGGTCTTTAAATTTGGCCGTTATTGACGGGTAAAGTATTTCTGCGGACGCCCTCGCTGCTTATCCTATGAACCTGAAATTTACTGTACATGTATTAGTGATTACTAGGTGAAAGCAGTTTATTCACTGACTCAGCGTCGTCAATAAGAACCACTACCGTGGCTAAAACATAACCGTGAACCATGCATATTACACACGGAACGACTTGCAGAAGTCTGACATGAAATAGAAATACTTGTACGCATGAACTCCCACAGTGCACTCATNAAGTCTGACATGAAATAGAAATACTTGTACGCATGAACTCCCACAGTGCACTCATGTTGGTGGAGCAAGGGAGCACGTGATTTCGAGCGGTTTTCACTGTCCATTTAAATCTCGTACTCAATTTTTGTCCCATTCCCATCTCCAGGACCTGGCTCTTGGCTGGCCCATCATCAGCAGTCTTACGAACTCCCGCCTCTCGTTCGCCGTAGTTTGTATTTTGTACAGTATTTGTCGTAGGTTTTTTCCCTAACTAGTGAACTAGTAAAAAAAACTAGTGACCCGGCAGAAGGCGAGATTTTAAAACCTCTCTATCACAATAGTAATTTGAGTTCGTGCTAAGATAACCAGGGCTACAAGTGTGCGTGAAATTTCACATTAATTAGATAGCAATGCCTGGCCTAGCTTCAATCAGTCTCGTAGTTAAATAGGAAACTAATGTTTAGTCAAAGTCAGTCACGATGATGATTTGCCTGCTCTGTTACTCGAACCCACTCGGCGAGTCCTCCAAGACTCTTCGTCAGTGTGAACCGAGCATTTGGACGTCCCTGTGTAAAATCTTGGGAGCACCAACGGCTGATGAATCATTTGTAAAAATTTTCCGCAATTGTCGCCTATGCCAAGGCTGCTTCAATCTAGTTGACAAGTCAAACGTGGCCATACAAAAACTGGAGGAAATTGAGCGCGAAATATTGCATCTCAAATGTGAGCTCAAAGCTTGTTTCGAACGGAGTTTCATCACGAAATTGGAGGCAGTAACTGAGGATTTTGACAAGTCAAACGTGGCCATACAAAAACTGGAGGAAATTGAGCGCGAAATATTGCATCTCAAATGTGAGCTCAAAGCTTGTTTCGAACGGAGTTTCATCACGAAATTGGAGGCAGAAACTGAGGATGTTTACCGAGACTGTGCAGATCATGTCCGGAGCCTACTCACGAAGCGTAAGATTATTAAATAAAACTACAGATTTTACAGATTTCAATTTCACAATCAGTTGCCTACAAAATGAACATTCAAATCATTACAGATTTGGACGCTGTACCCGACTATGTGGAACTCGAAGTTTTGCCGCTCCCAAGTTACAATGAGGACTATTCAGCCCATGAAACTTCATACGTAGAAACGATGGACCATACTTTTGATGATGATAATCTTAGCAATTACGGTGACGACGCTATTGGTACATTCGAACCAGAATCTGCAGGATTTTCTGACACTTCCGGACCTGAAAATATTCCACCTGCAAGAGTCAGCAGCACGTCGAATTCCTCCCGATCTCCTTCCCGCACTCCTGACGCATTCCGCGGTGCCGTCCTTAAAGATCTCCGGATTCGAGTTGAAAGGCTGTCGGATCAAGCTATTGCCAAAGCTACTGCCAGACGCACTCCCCACGGGCTTGACCGACCAGCTCCGGTTGCAAATAGAGCCCGTGGCCCAAAGTCACGGAAACGGCTCTCAAAAACACGCACGCCGTCTCACATCACCGCCGAAATCCCTGATAACAGCAATGCTAATAGTGAGACATCCACTGTGACATTAAGCATTGCGGAACATTGTGGGGAGGAAGTCAAGATTCCGAAGAACTCTTGCACTGACACCGAATCGTACTCGGAAATGAATATAGTAATTCAACAAATTTAAATTACACATTTTGGGAATTTTTTGTATTTTATTCGGTCCAAACCCGCGGAGATCTGACACGTTGTTTGTATTTAAAAAGGAAAATGTGAACGTGGGCGTGCAGTCCGCCTCGAGGAGACTTACAACTGCAAAAGTAGTTCGACGGTTGACCCGAGGATCTGGTAAGCACCCGACCAGCTGCCGTGGGCTGTCTGGGGTGAGTACGATTGAGCAATTTCAGAAAACACTTTGCACGTTTCTATCATTCGGGTTTTTGAATTTATTATAAACATTGGGAATTTTTTAGTAATGATTTTCGTAAATTTTTAGTAATTTCGCAATTTTTTCAGTAATTTTGTAATGTTTTTCGTAAATTTTTAGTAATTTCGCAATTTTTTCAGTAATTTTGTAATGTTTTTCGTAAATTTTTAGTAATTTCGCAATTTTTGCAGTAATTTTGTAATGTTTTTCGTAAATTTTTAGTAATTTCGCAATTTTTGCAGTAATTTTGTAATGTTTTTCGTAAATTTTTAGTAATTTTGTAATTTTTTTCGTGTATTTTAGTAATTTTATAATGTTTTTAGTAACTTCATAATGCTTTTAATAATTTCGTAATGTTTTTAGCAATTTTATAATGCTTTTAATAACTTTGTAATGTTTTTAGTAACTTCATAATGCTTTTAATAATTTCGTAATGTTTTTAGCAATTTTATAATGCTTTTAATAACTTTGTAATGTTTTTAATTTTGTAGTTTTTTTAGTTATTTAGTCAGTTTTTAGTATTTTTGTAATTATTTAGTCAGTTTTTTGTATTTTTGTAATTATTTAGTCAGTTTTTTGTATTTTTGTAATTATTTAGTCAGTTTTTTGTATTTTTGTAATTAGTTAGTCAGTTTTTAGTATTTTTGTAATTATTTAGCCAGTTTTTAGTATTTTGTAATTATTTTAGTAATGTTTAGGTAATTTAGTAATTATTTTAGTAATTTTTAGGTAATTTAGTAATTATTTTAGTAATGTTTAGGTAATTTAGTAATTATTTTAGTAATTTTTAGGTAATTTAGTAATTATTTTAGTAATTTCGTAATTTATTCAGTAATTTTTCAATTTTTCAATCATCCCAACAGCGGAGTGTGACGCTCCCGATCCTGCCGCCGAAAATCCGAGATACGCTTCTTTCCCGAAACGTTGAGGACACGATCAGGAATTTCTCGTCCATTATCCAGACGGTTGCAACGTCGGTGGTACAGCAAGGGATCGCTCATGGGCGCGACTACGACGATTTCTGCCGCATGTTTTACCTGACCTATCCAGTCATAGGGGATGAGCAGGTCCGGCTCAAGGTTCAGCGCAAGTCAGCTCATCGAAAATTGTCGGTTTCTCACAGTAGTGAACTCACACCGTCTACAGCGGAGGATAAACCCTGGGTAGGTTCAACTACACAATTAAATTTATCCCATGATCATGTTGAGCGGGAAAACATGGATTTGCTCTTAAATTTTAGGCGGCTTTCAAGCAGCGTCTCGTACAGCGATGCCGTAACATGCGTTACCATGAGTATTACCAGACGAAAAGGGATCACTTGCTCACGGAAGGACTGTCCTCAAACCCTGCCGGAGTGTGTACTGAAATGTAAGTTTTGTCGTCAGAAATAATGTTAACTTACATGAACGAAGGCCGTGGAGCAAATGAAACGAGATTTAGTAATAATCAAATGGGACAATCGCGTAATGTCTTTAGATCCCCAAGGCGGAGTTCAGTGAGCGCCAACGATCTCACACCGCGGAGCCACGAGGCATTCCTACTTATTCAAAATAAGAAGAGTTTGTGGGACGGTGAGAGCAGTCCAGAGCTTCTGGATTTATTCAAGGAAACTTTTGGATTTCGCACTGTCGCGCTCGGCTCCAAACCGACTACCGCTATTGCGAAAAAGATTCTGGAGGACTGGCCCATGCTACTGCACAAAGACTTTGTAATAATTCTGGCCATTTTTAGCGTGTTTTCACTATGTATTTTTACGGAGTAATGGCCCAGTTTATTTTTGTAATTAGTTGCTCGGTTTATGTTTCAAAATTCTTTCCTCAATTTTTTGATTGTTTTTCCAATCATTTTTTATTTTTTTTTTGCTATTTTTCCTCATTTATTTTTCAATTTGTTTTGCTTATTTTTTTAGAGTTTTCCTTAAATTTTCAAGATTTCTTTACCAAATTTTGCTGATTTATTTGTCAGATTATTTTTCCTATTTATTTATCAGATTCCGCCCCCCAATATTACTGATTTAGTTTTCAGATTTATTGCACATTTTTCCCCATTTGTTTGTCAGATTTTCCCCCCTATGTTTCTATTTAATTTTCGAAATTAATCTAAAAATTTCGTGATCTGTTTTCTAAAATTTATTGACAATTTTTCTGATGTAAGTATTTGTTTTCTAGAATTATCGATAATTGTTCTAATTTGTTCCAATATTTGTTTTCAAGAATTTATCGACAGTTTTTCTAATTTCTTTAAATGTTTGTTTTCAAATTTTTCCAATTCGTTCTTCAGAGTTTATCCATAATGTTTTTGATTGATTTGTAGATTTATTTTCAATTTCCCTTATAAATTCTTCTGATTTTCCTCTCAATTTGCCTGATTTATTTTCCCGATTTATTTTGCCGAAATGTTCTTCAGGTTTTTGTCTAAATTTATTTTCCACATTAAATTTTTCTTGATTTTCCCAATGTACACATACATATTCACAAACTCCTGTTCTCTCGCCATCTCATTATCTCCAAAGTGTGGTGACAGCAGTCCATTGTAATGAAAAGCAAATGTTATTCTATGAACCCCCAGCTATTCGCAGAGGTGGAATTGATTTTCGGTCCCGAGAAGTTCCAAGCCATCTCACACAACCGCAATCGATTCTTAGCATCGCTGGAAGCCCTCCTCGTAGCCTCACATGTACGTCGACATTTTTTATCCCAATCCTTGCAAACTAGAAAACTGCTTACCTTTACACATTGACGACTCACAAGTTTTTTTTTCCATTTTAATCCTCTCCTTCATCAATTGTTATTTTCCAATATTTTTCAGCGCTCACAGTGGCTCGGTTTTGCTCGCCTCATTCAAGACTTGCAACAGCAGGACAAACAACGGCGGAAGAACGGCGGGAAATCCAGTACCGCTTGCAGTGATGTGATAGTTGTCGCGGTGGGTTCCCAAAATGCTCCGTCTGTCCATATACACGATAAATTTCTATCCATATTCCTATTTTTTATGTGAGTTCCCATCCCACAGGAAAGGCAAGAGATCTCGGAGCACGTGGCCGTAAGGAAAGGGCTGCCGTGTCTTTTTCTTCTCTTGAAATCCCCGAACAGCGACCCGCACGAGGTCATCCTGACATTCGCTGACAACACGATGCGACCTGGGCTCTGCTGGGAAGATGGGATTTCATGCCTTATCTTCCTCTACTTCATCTTTGACTTGCCCACTCACGGAAGATCCCAGCTACTCCTCCTACTCCAAACCATCCTGCTGG
>WJFA01003699.1:0-12218 GCA_009870155.1 Pseudobourletiella spinata | reverse complement strand
TCGGAAGCAGAAAAAACGCATTTTTGTGGTCGCCTTAACCATATGTAATGATGTAACATTTGCCCATGTCTCATGTAATGACGCTAATTTTGCCCACGCCGCATATAATGATGTCAAGTCTCACGTAGCGTGTAGTTCTGTTGCATTTATCCATGTCGCATATACTGCCACCGCATTTACGCATGTCGCACATACTGCTATCGCATTTACCCTTGTCGCATGCACATGCAATGGACATACCATATGTAGGATATCACATGCAATGGGCAAACCCTTTCCCCGCTAATTATGGATATGTTATATGGGTAATTCGCCACTCCGATTCCCAATTAGCAGGTTTATGCTGTGCGTGATTCGTATCCTTTTCGCGGCAGTGGAGTAGTATGTATATGCTGTGCGCGAATCGTATCCCCCATTAGTATGTATATGCTGTGCGCGAATCGTATCCCCTCCACAGCAGTGGAGTGAAAAAGACTTCGTATGTACATGCCGTGTAATGGGTGCAGGATTGAGGCGCTAAACCAAAAATATCGAGTTTAATTATCACATAAGATTTGCACACGTGGACTACATATTATTGTGTGCTGAAACTATTTGCTGCGAGGATGGAAAGTAGGAAACTTGAGCGGGAAGTTTGAAGCGGTCTAAGTTGCATTCTCATTCTTCTTATCACCGTCCTGTGCTCATTGCATGGTTATACTAGATATCTTCTACGACAATCTTCCATGGGCAATGTCATCTGGAATCAAGGGTGTAAGTTGTCATTAATTAATTTTATCTATCCACTCGTCCTTCCGATTATTTACACTTAGAAATAGCCATGAAATTCTTCATGATTCTTATCTCCAGGTCGTTTCCAAAATTCAAACTGGTAGTATAAATGCTCGGACACTTATCGATTCCACTCTCGAGCAATGTCGGAAACACCGGGATTTAAATGCCTTCAATTTCCTCCGTTCCTCTTCGGAATTACAAAAGTACCTGAGCCAGTTACAAAATGGAACAAGGGTATCCATGCCTCTGCTCGGAATCCCGGTTGCCGTCAAAGATAATTTTTGTGTCCAAGGAATGCCGTCGACTTGCAGCTCGAAAATGCTGCACAATTTTAAGCCTCCCTACACCGCAACGGTTGTGGAAAAGCTAATGGATGCTGGTGCACTGGTCATTGGCAAGACAAACATGGATGAATTCGGCATGGGGTAATCCCACGCTAGACTAATCAAAAATCACTCCATAATTACTGTGACTCATTTTGCACGAATCGACTTGAATTATTATTTTTGTTTGTATGTATAAACTTCAGGAATGGAACGACAGACTCGATATTTGGACCGACGCGAAATGTATGGGGCCTCAGGGAATTACGAGAAAACCGCCTCGGCGATTGGTACGTGCCAGGTGGAAGTTCGGGTGGAAGTGCCGTCGCCGTCGCCGCTGGGATTTGTTTCGCGTATGATTTTATCAACATTTTAGATTTTCAGGAATATTTTCGTGATTTTAGTTTGATTATATAGTGCACTGGGATCCGATACAGGTGGCTCAACACGAAATCCTGCATCCTATTGCGGTGTAGTGGGGCTCAAGCCGACCTACGGTTTACTGTCGAGGCATGGTTTGATCCCGTTGGTCAACTCCATGGACGTGCCGGGAATCATTACTCGCACCGTTGAAGATTGTGCACTTGTCTTTAGTACGACCGGAATAACTCATGTCATGGTCTTGCCAGTCGGTTGATTTTTTATTTTAACTTTTTAATGTTAGTCACCTTGAACCATTTCAGATTTGGTTAAAGGATTCGATCCCAAAGATCCAACAAGTGTTAATGACACCAGGGCAGGGAAACCGGTCGAAATTCAGGATGAACCCTGCATTGACAATGTGAGTATTGGAATCCCAGGAGAATTCCACACACCATTGCTGAGCCCTGAAGTGATCAAATGTTGGCAAGATGTGACTGAGCTACTTCGTTCCGGTGGGGCTTCGATAAATGAAGTAAATTTTTTGACTTTATTGCTGCTTAACAAATTGGTTATCTCATGTTTAATGATTTTTTATTCGAGTTTGCATAATTATTTATTTTATCGTTTATTTGTTTCGTTTATCGATTATTTATCTATTTTATCAATCATTTATATATTTTATTGTTTATCAATTTATTTTATCGATTATTTAATTATTTTGTCAATTACTTATTTATTTTGTCAATTACTTATTTATTTTGTCAATTACTTATTTATTTTATCGTTTATTAATCTATTTTATCAAATATTTATTTATTTGGTTTGTTACCTTACAAAATTTATATTTTGCAGGTTTCTCTACCTAATACGAAATATTCCATTGCCTGCTACTCCGTTTTGAATCCATGCGAGGTTGCCAGTAATATGGCACGATATGACGGCCTGAGATATGGCCACAGAACTGCCAAGATCACCTCTCAAAAATCCACCGAAGCCATGTATGCCGAAACACGGCATGAGGGCTTCAATGACGTTGTGAGAGGCAGAATTTTGGCGGGAAATTTTTTCCTTTTGAAACAGTAAGTTTTTTTTGCCAGAAGTTCTGGATTCAAAATATATGTGAAAACGGTGCAAGTTTTCGAACAGTTTGCAATGACTGATTGGACGTTGGATTATTTCCTATTGCAGAAGCTATGACAAATATTTTTCCCAAGCTTTGAAGATTCGACGTCTCATTACGGAAGATTACAAGAAAGTTTGGGCCCGTGGTGTTCAACTATTGCTAACACCCGTTACGCTTACCACGGCTCCCGCCTACTCGGATTTTATTCAATGGGACAATCGGAAACAGAGTTCTGTGCAAGACTATTGCACACAATCTGCTAATTTAGCAGGTTAATAATTATTACCCAGTATCAGTCACATTAATGTCAAGTTGATAATGTTGTTAAAGTTGATAAAGTTAAATCATGTGATTTTTTTCCAAGGACTCCCTGCTGTTTCAATACCGATAAAGTTGAGCGCATCCGGACTTCCTCTCAGTTTACAGTTGATTGGACCGGAATTTAGTGAAGAACTGATGCTTAATGTTGCGAGATTTATAGAAAATTCTGTTCAATTTAAACATTTGCACGCGGAATATTCAATATGATTCGAATAATATTTGTTGTTAAGAGTGTGCCTGTAAATTAATAAAAACGAAGTAGTTGACATTTTTTTAAGACAGTCAGCTGACGAGACCGAGTTTCCGTAAATCTGGTCAACGCATACCAAATTCGATGCCCCAAGAACTAAACGGGACATAATAATTGCTATTGTTATGGACGTATTTATTTTAAGACTGGAAAAGCTTATTTCACAGCCAGCTCAAAATGTTACTCGTTGAGATGGTTTTCAGATTAATTTAGCTGGAATGAATTCATAAATTGCGCGCAAACCGCACAGACTCCAGTCCTTTCACTTTCAATGGCATTCAGTCGTACATGCTAATGATTAAAAACTAAATGCGGGGGTTTTCAAATAGCACCGTGTATGGATTTTCTCCTCGTGTGTGAGAAGAAGAATGATGCAAGAAGAATTGAAATTCAACTGAGCTCGTTCCAGCAAAAACTATAAAAACAATCCCAAAATACTAAAAATAATTGCATTAAATCCTCTGGGTTTGAAGATCCACCTGTTGAAAATATCAAGAAAGATTTTCGTAAGATTTCAAGCACATATTCTGATTTTTAGCTGATCCCGCGATTCGAGATGGAGATGATTTTAAGCAACCAAAATGAGAATGGTTTTGAACCGCTACGATTATAAATTTACATCTCGATGATGTTTTCTGAGTTATTTTTATTCTGGAATAAAAATTTGATTGATCGAATTTGAGATAACAAAAAACACATTTTCGTGCCTTTCAGTTTTTGAGAAGAATCGTCATCTGCTGAAACATGGGATTGAGCAAGGACGCCAAAGATCGCCTCGCAGTTGTCACCAAGATTACACAAGTGACATTTCACTATGGATACATACCACTCATTATCTATTTGGGTAATATGACATGATATTTATGGGAATTTCCAAGTTTTTTTCTCATCAAGTCGTTGATACATGAAGGAATTTAATGCTGTCTCGAATGTAGCATTAATTATTTTGATGATTCAGTTGATTACGGGAGTCAGTAAATTCCTCCATGAGATTTTTAATGCTCACAGTAACTCATGTCATGTGCTCATGTGTACGTAATAAAGCAAACGGCTGTAAAAAAGTAGTCGATCACATCCACTTTTTTTTATTCGTGTAGGTTTTAGACGTGGGACGGAGCCGGGAATGCCTCCGTTAACGCTTCTTAGGTACGTAAGGTAGCACATGTTGGCCTGACATCAAATTTCCCATTTTCTCTGGCTTTAATATGATCTAGTGGATTGATTATTCTTTGTTTTAGTTTACTGTGGCAGTGAATTTTATTCCATTTTCCAAATATCTACCTGGAGGAAATTTGGTGAAGACTAAAAATTCTGATGAACGCCTCCGAAGTAGTCTCCAGTGTGGAATTTTGAGAAATGAAATGCTTTACCGTTACAGTTTTACCACCATCAACTTTTGTTAAAAAAATTGAAAGATGCTTTCGTAGAGCTTGATTATTATGACTTTGAGGCTGTGGATTTACTGTAGAAATGAAAACTCCTGTCAAATAAAGCGTGTCTAAATTTATAAAAAAATTCAAAATGTATTTCCCGTCTACTTTGCAAGGAAACAGTAAGATCAGTTGAAACTTTAATGGCACTACGCTGCTCAAATTAATTTCAAATTTTTAAAATAGTAAAATCAAATGATCAAATTGTACTTGGAGTGTGATTTTTGTGATTTATTTGTAGGAGTCATGCTTTGATATTGTTCATAAAATTTGAAATCACCTTCGTTCTTTTTTTTTTCTACAAAAAACACGATTTGCTCACATTTTCTACAAAATATCAGCTCCTTACATTCGCTGTTCATCAAAAACTTAGACATTTATTAGTTTTAATGGTTTACTGCGCCATAAACAATGCTTATAGAATCTCCAGATTAAAAATAGTAACTTCTTACGTTTTAATAATGTCAAAACATTGTGTCGTGTTTAAAATTAAGCATAAATACTTAAAACATTTAAAATCATATCCTTTTCCCTGCGGGAAGATCTGAATCCGTTCGCCACAATAATTAATGTGGACCCTTTTTCAGATTTTGCAGATTTCTTTGCTAAAAGACACCAAAATAATCATTTCGAAACCAAAATCTCGGCAAAAATCCTTATAAAAGTAGTGCAAACTCATCTCCACCTACGTCTGAAATCTCGTGATGACCATCTGTTCATTTATATTGACATCATATCTTCTCATCAATCTCAAGCTGAGCTGATCCACTCTTGATATGATAGCTTTTGCTCTACACATACACATGTTGAACCCAGTAGAGAAATGCAAACTAAATGCTGAGAAAAGTGAAACGTCAAAAATTTACAGCACCGGGAAGTTCAAAAATGTCTCTTAAAAGAGGTGTTGTATTTCGTGGTGAAATCATGCCTGGACTACTACAATTGAAATTTTGGCTGAGTAGTAGTAGTAATAGTTGTTGAAAATGTCCTTTCTTGTATACCAAAGAGCGGACCCAAGATATCCTGATTGGCTGCCTCTGGAAACGCAGCAGGTAATAATAGTTGCAACTGTGGTTATTCCATTTATTTATTAGCAATGCCTTTCCCTACATAAAATCCTGTACCGCCCATGCATTCAAATAGTAATAATAATAAAAACACAGCCTGAATAATCAAGTATGTGAATATCATATTTCCTTGGATCAGCAATTTCCCCCGAGTGTGACCAAATCTCAATTGTATTGACCAGGTTCGACTCCGGAACTTACTCCAAGTCATCGGAGTCAACTTGAATGTTCGGGATCATGATCATCAAGTCTACTACACCCTACATTTGTCCCCAATGTCGGCCCCTTTCTACACGAGCGAAAAGGTCCCGCCGGGACCCGTCGTTTCCTGGCGAGAGATTGAGCCGCGACGAATCCCCAGTTTCGTCCCCCTCTCTGCCCCGGGTTTCATCATCCGGGTTTGGTCCGTGCGGGAGCCGACGAAACCCTTGACATCCTGGGGAGTCAACCTCAAAGCTCTTCATTATTTGGGTGCCAAGGCGAACTGGAATACTCAGGGTTTCGCGGGGAATTCCCTCCTATTTCGAATGCCTTACGGATTCTTCACGGCACAGTGTTGCCTCCAACAACTTTCCAATCGCTCCACGACTAGTAGTAATAATTCCGAAAGATATTTTTTCTATTCCCTTTCCAAACCTCTGGATACAGACCGGAAATCCTACACGGTGACAAGTCTTGCCCGACTCCATGATGTTCAAAGATCTGTGCTGGAGGAGGTAAAAATGTTTGTTTGAAGTCAGTTTCGGTGGCCTTGTAATAACTGCATTTGTCATAGACTTGGATAGCATATTTCATATTTTATTGGATATTGCATTTTATAATTATTTTTATGATTGTTTTGATATATATTTACGTATTTAATTTTCAGGTGGAAGAAGCGCGAAAACAGAGACTGCAGATCAGCTATTACGGATACTCCTCCGACCCGGAATATACCATGTCCACTCTGCTGTTGCCTCAGACTGAGCCCGCGGATTTGAAAAAATCCCGCAAATCCACCCTCAGTTTCAACAATTCCGCTACAGTCAATCCCGTTTTGAGTGGGAAAGCCTTGCTCCGAGTTCAACAGGGGAAACAAAAGTTGCAATTGAAGGAGGAGATTGAAGCCATGCGCCTCCAAGTGGCTCTTTTACGGGATGAAAAGGCGAGATCTGAGGGCCGAGTACTTCGACTGAAACAGAAGGCCAAAGGGTTGGATGACAGTGCGGGGGATCTGATGGCCCGGGTTCACACTCTGGGGCGGGAGCGGGATCGATTGACCGATTTCAAAGTTTCCATGCAGGATAAAATGCATGGACTGGCCGAAAGGCGGTCATCCTTGAATCTCCGGAAGAAACAATTGATTTCCGAACTGCTTCTCATTTATCCGCTGCAGCTTGTGAGTTACTAGACCAATTTTCCTGAAATTTGCTAAAAGTTACTGGGTTATTTTGAATTATTGTGACTTTATGTGCCACTATCGTGATTTCTGCTTCAGGTGGAAGGCTCGAAAAAATATTCCGTCGCCGAAGTCCAGCTGCCGAACGCGGAGGACTACGGGAACGAGACGGGGGGTCAAGTGTCCGTCGCCCTGGGCTACACAGCGCACTTGGTCGCCATGCTAAGTTTTTTCCTCGGCATTCCGCTCCGCTACCCCATCCGTCATTTCGGCTCCCGCTCCCGCATCATAGACCACATCACCACTCAGATCCCCAACAAAGAGCGGGAGTTCCCCCTGTATTTCCGTGGGCGCGAAGATGTCTATTCCAAATATGCCGTGTATCTCCTCAACAAGAACATTGCTCAGATCCGATGGTACTGCGGCCTCTCCACGCCGGATCTCCGCGCCACGCTTCCTAACCTCTTCAGTGTTCTCACGTCAAGGCTTATAATTCCTGGGTGGGTAACTTCAAAATCTCAAAAAACCGCCCACTTGTCACCCCTTCCCACTCCAGTTTATTATAATTTTTTTAAATAATAAAAAATACATGCTGTTTAATTACATAATAAAAAACTATTCAATACTATTTTAAAAAATTAGAATAAACTAAACTATTTTTTTGGTTTACCAGATGGCCTCCCAGTCCCGCGGAAAGCTGTGAGTTGGCCGAGGAGTTGACCGAAGAAACTCACCACCAAATGTTCCGCACTGACATGAGCCTGAGTCTGGACGAGGGTTTGAATCAAATCTCGGACCAACCCAAGGCCGTCGATCAGGCCCGAATGCAGGTTGGCAAATTACACATTGCTGTAAACGGTGTGAGGCTGGACTCATGACACTGGTTTTTTCTCCCCGTATTTTATCAGTCCTGGTTGCGCGCCTCCTTTTCCGATTTGGAATGCGCCGGTGGTAACTCGGTCCCTGTTGGCGAACTCCAACATGGCCGCGCCCAAAATCGCTTCCTCAGCGGCTGGAAGAAGAAGACTTACTCCGAGTCCGAAGATGTCGATCCCGTCTGGCTCACCAACTCGCTCAATTTGGAATTGGATCTCGGTGGAGGTCGATTCTCCGCCGCGGCGAGTGCACCAGTGCTTCTCCCCCACATCACCGTGTCAAATGAGGCCAACAAGGACAGTTTAGCGAAGGCGCGCAAGCGCCGATTTGGACGGGTCGAGTCCCTCAATCCATTTTCCATAATAGGTTCAATGAGTTCCAGTAGTCACAGTAATAACAGTAGCGATGTGACCTCGAAACAACCTGAGGGTCAGGTCGCATCGACCCCAGCATCGATGCTGCTCACTATCCCAGACAATTTAGAGCCTTACACTCCGAATCGGAGTATGAATGACATTGAGCAGCAAATCATTGCAAATGAGCGGCGGAAAAGTGTTGTCTGTTGTGACGCTGGCAGATTGACAAGTCCAACGCATGCGCATGGGCCATTCCATTTCACACTGACCAAAGATCCCAGCAGTGTCACCTCCGACGTGCCCGTCGTCGACAACTACCCTACGACGGACGACGAGCGCGTGGACGATGGCATCGTCGATGTGGTGCGCCGACTCAGCTTTATGGACGTGCAAATGAAGCAAAGGAATCGTGGGCAGACAGTATTGGACACGCTCGTGGAGAATTCCCCGACTCACATGTCATCTCCTCGAGATGTCCTCGTAATTGATCTGATGGTTGAAAGATCTTCTGGTGGTGATCATGAGTCTGGTCCTGGCGATGCAGACTCAAGTGCACCTGGTGGTGAGGGACAATTGCATCGTGTGACCACAGCGACGGTGGAACATGCGCGCGCTCCTACCATGGCCAACGAGGTAGTTGGAGAGGAGCAACTGGATTTTTTCTCCAGTTGCGATGGTGACGATGTGGGAAATGTTGGGGTCGGATCGAACGATGGCACGGCGGGGATTTCGAATTCGCATCGAACGACTCAGTGTGACCCCAGCAGGGGGAACAACAACAACATTATTGAGAGGGGTAATACCTGCGGCGGGAAAATTGAATTAAGTTCGAATCCCGTGAACGATCAAGTGGTGGCAGAGGATGTTGGAGGAACGTCGCCAAATCAGAGTGATTTTGGAGCCTACGAGAGTAACTGTGATAGTGATGATGTTGAAGTGAGGATGATGAAGAGGGGAAACCATGTCAAAGATCTTCTCCTTGGCAAGGAAGATGAGATGAGTAAGTGTGGGCTGAAAAGTACATTGAACAACTGTGGCAGTAGTGACGACGATACCTCATCTCTGTGGTTCCGAACGGAAGCGCTCCTCGGATCCACGTCCTTTAACATGGTCAAACGGAGAATGTCCGAGTCAAATTGATGAAAAAAATATTAACAATTTATCATTGTTTTTAAATATTTCTTGAGGATTAAAGCTCTTGCGTGTTAAAAAAAAGTGAAAATGGGGGAGAATTTGGGGATTGTTTCCCTTATTTTTTGGCTGGTTATTTCAAGTGATTTTTAGCTGTTTTTTGGCATTACATTTTTTGTGGAATTTGGAAGAAAATCCGCTGTTTTGGAAATTGCTATGGCGGGAAGGCGGTTTTTTAGCATGGGCGTAAATGGCAAATGGCGTTAACATGGGCGTTAATGACAAATGGCGTTAACATGGGCGTGAATTGCGAGTCAACGCTGTTCAATTTTCCGAAAATACTTTACTTCAAATAATTAATTATTATAATAGGTACCTAAAATCAATTGGAAAAATTCAATTTTAGACAGCCACAAAATGTTAAAAAAATCATTCAAGGCTCTCACAACGCTCGCATTTTTGGACGTTGGTGAATTTTATCCCCGAAACTTTTTAAGCTCTTGGATTCTGCTTCATGAGCTCCAACTCGGATTCTACCATGTCTTTGACGAGACTCTGCGGAGAGCACTGAATCAAAGGGGATAAGATTTTCGATAATATTAATTTCGCTACTTAAATGTAAATCCATCTTGGGTTTCCAACCAAACTTTTCCCGTGCCTTCGTGGAATCATCAAGGAAAACATCCTGGCCAAAAAAAGTTTGTCAGCCAAATGAGTAAGACCCTTGACAATTGAATGAGATGTACTTATAGTCTAGTGGTGGGAAACTTACAACTTCTGTCCGTCGGTAAAATTTTGGGTTGACTCAGACACGGACAACCCCCGTACATTCCTCCTTGCCGACCTCATCGAATCCTTCACCTTGCCAAACAATGGCCCTTCCGATGCACTTGAAGGACTCCTCAACAAACTCACGAATACTGTGGGCTTCACCGGTGGCAATGACGTAATCCTCCGGCTCACTCTGTTAGCATGAGCCACACTGCCTGCAATGCAAAGAAAAATTCCAAAACATTAATTTATTGCCTCATTGCCAACAAAAATTCTCGTCATTCAAAACTCATTTACAAACACGGAGGAGCTTTTAAATCCAAACATTTTCATGTCAGTCATTGAAATCGTGCAACAAATCCAACCAAAAACCCAACCATCCGAAGAAAAAAATATCAAAATATCCATTTAAAAAATACAGCTTGAAATAAGAAAACTATTTATGACACAAATCATTACTGTAATTTGTAATTTTCAAAGGGAAAAAAATTACAAAAAATTTGAGCAGGAATGAGGAAACATGTTTTGTAATTTATGTTTTACCTCAACATAATCTTTGGCATATTTTATTTTCAAATAAATATTTGTAAAGTTTTAATTATTACTAATTTTTAAATAATTTCTTTTTTAAGTCTTGAATAAATAAACAATGACTTTTTTATTTTTGAATAAATAAATAATTATTTCTTTTAATTTAAAATTAATAAATTATGTTTTTAAATTTGTAGATAACATCAAAAATAATGTTAAATGATTCATAACCATTGTAACATGCTCGTTTCCACAAAACCCTAACGTTTATTTTCAACTCACCGTATGGTTCGGGGCTAGACAGGCGTCGTTTCCTTCTGCCGAACTTTCCGCACTTTACATGCACCGCGCATCTCCGACGTACTGGCCTGGTAAGGGCGCACTTAGCTGTCCATCTTACAGGTTCGGATAGCATCCAGAATCCTCAGCGTGCCGACTCCATCAACATCCGTCGTTATTCACTCATGAGACCTGAAATTAAGTTAAGAATTGTTAATGTTTTGTTTTAATTTGTTATTTTTAAAAACCAATTCTTATATTGTGCTCCACCCAATTTTGGCACACATGACTCAAGCTAATTAAGAACGTGGTGCAATATCATGGAAAAGTACACTAATAAATAAAATGAAAAAATCACCTTCACAAGGCTCCGCACCGCGCCGCCAAGTTGTAGATTTCCGTCGGGCTCACCAAACTGATGATTTTAACCAGGTAACTGCTATTCGTCATATCCCCATAATGTAACTTCATACTGCCCTGGTGCTGCCACTTTGGTGTTTTTTCAAAAAATTCATTTTCAACAAACCAGTGCAAAAATGTTGCAGAATCAATATTTCCTTTGATTTATGATAACTTGTGCCGAAAAATAAAGATTCAGTGCTTTATCTTTCAATAATATCATTATTAGTGAAAAAAATTTCAGAAAAACGCTTATAATTTAGAGGATTCAACTTCAACACCATTTGCCATGCCCAATATGGTGGAATGACATGTACGCTACAGGTACAGGTCATCTTCAAAGATTATTTATTTCACAGAAATTACAAGTGGGGAAGCTCAAATGGTACCCTGTTATACAATTAGAAAAATACAACAAATTCCAAGGGAATGCGTATTACTTTCTAACACACTTTCTGAGTCCGATAAGAATGTTCAAAAAAGTATGATCTCGATTTGCCCCCAAAAAAATTTTATATTCCGCGCGGGAGCGGGAGTTTTGAAAGATTATTAGAAATTTTCAAAATGCTTTCGAACAGGCAGAGATCTTACAGAAAACTTCATGCAATCCAAAATAGAAAAGTTCCGCTTGAACGAATACGAAAAAGGACAGTTTTTCACCGGTTAGCTCCCAGAAAATCAATCACTGTGTCTGGGCGAGAGCTCAAACAAAAGTAAGCTATGCTAGGAATCATAAGGGGTCACTGCCCTTCACAAGGAGGCCTCATATTCTTACAGTTGGAAGTCGTACGACTACGTCACCGAATTAAAATTGGGAGAGTGCTGCTTGACTCCTACCGAACGTAG
>WJFA01003698.1:0-12218 GCA_009870155.1 Pseudobourletiella spinata | reverse complement strand
CATTGGCTTTCGGTTCGACCCATTATTGTTTGTGAAATTGTAACCATTTAATTTGATTTTGTTTAATTCGGTATCGCGTCTTCCTAATAAATTGCACCCAGTATTTGATTTATTCGTGGCCCACTCATTTTAGATTTAATTTACTGAGCCTCAAAATCATCCACCATATCCTTAGATATTTAGCCGTAACGCTACAAGTAGTACCTACAGGCCACGGTAGGGCGCGCGGCATTGTCACCGTTGTGATTCTAAGCGGCGCGTAAAACTATTTGTAACATATTATAAAAATGTTGATTTTATTTATACCACTCAAATTACTTTTATGACTCAAAAAAATGTAAACAAAAAATTCAATAAAACAAATTAGCTTGTTTGTTTGTTCCTTGGACTTGTTTGTCGGTTTGAGAAAAAACGGAGCACTAGAGATCGTCATCGCCAATTTTTGGAAGTACCTCAACGCGTTTCGGGCGTAGTGTTCGAGAGTCGGACCTGCAGTTATGGTGGCTTTATAAACAGGATTCAGAACGTGTGCAATTCTGCGGCGGAACTCATCTATAGTCCTTCGAAAAATAAAGAAAAGGCATGCAGGAAGCCCCGTCATAATGAGCGCTCCGGCTTCAACAGCTAAATAAAAAACCACGCAAATATGTTTTTCTGCTTTACGTTTTCCATCAAACAGGCATACAAATGGTTTCCAAAAACCAGCAGATCAATAAGAATGGCTTGTTCCTCTATCCGCGCACTTCGTTGGTAAAGATCTAATCCCAACGATCCCAACATTCACCTCACTGGGTCGTAAGGGAACGTATTTAAGCCATACGGAGTCTTTCCAGCGAGTAAAATCCATAACTGCTGAACTCAGTGCACTTTAGAATCTTTGAGGCTTACAATAATAAATTCTTATTGTGATTGCTTGATTCCCTGAACGCGACCACGAAACCACCTCTACTGAAATTTCACAATGTCGAACACCTCAAATCTTCTAGCGAACAACAAGCTGTCCCTGTACAACAAGTAGAATGAAAGTACACAACCAAATTTCGAAACATTGTGAAGTAAAATTTACTTTAAAACTAATAAATAAAAGTTTGCTAGCTTCGCCTAGCTTTGATTAATTGGTAGGTTCGGAATCTGGCGAAGCTAGCAAACTTTTATTTATTAGTTTTAAAGTAAATTTTACTTCACGATGTTTCGAAATTTGGTTGTGTACTTTTATTCTACTTTTTGTACAGAGACGTTGTTGTTCGCTAGAAGATTTTAAGTGTTCGGAAATTGTGAAAATTCAGTAGAGGTGGTTGCCCGGAATTCTTCCGGGCCAACATAGCTAGTTGTACTCTCTATGCGTCGGTACGAAGTATCGACGCAATAAATTTCCCTTAGCTAATGCGTGACAAAGGAGGACTGAGGCGGCCGGTTTGAATTCAATCCATGAACGATGCATTATGCAGGTGCATAGGTTCCACGATATACAGGGTGCCCGAAAACTGATGCCACAGTTAGTAGCTATGTAGAACCCGATAGCATTCTACAGATATGTGTAAAATCACATGTAGTTTTTACATAACCGTCAACGGAATATTTCTTTGACTTAGTAATTCTAAAGCAGGTGGCACAACGTCATCTTCAAAAGAACTTTCAGAAATTTGAACTTTGTTTGGTACTACTTATGGCCCCATCGGCCACCGGCGCTGCACAGTATGGCAGGAAACTCACGATATATTTTAGAATGACTATAAAATGGGCACGTTTTGGCTGAGTAATCATAAACTACGTTGCGTAGAGACATCGGTAACAGTGCGTTTGGTGCCTAAGCCCTCGTGCATCGTATTTTCGTCGTGCCTGAAAAAACCATGAATTGGAAAACCTTATTGCATACAGCCGCACGATACATTACACCGCCAAAACAATTCTCCTGTCCCCATTTCCCAGCAAGTACCTTTATCCCTGATTTACACACTACACGGCTCATGATACATATATAATGAGCCCTCACTGCCTCCGAGGCCCTCGCAGTGATTTTTGGCAACGCAGTAGTCGTCTGTGCACCTTCAGTAGTAGTCATATTAGTATCCGGCTTTATCCTACATCCAAAAACCAAATGGCTGCCGACATAGAGTCTGTACTGGCCAAAGAGTCTCACAGTGATGGAGGGGAAATGGGTTAGTACCGGCAAAAGTCTCACAAGGGGGAAATCGGTTAGTGGCGAGAAAATTTAAAGAGATTTCCTCCTCCTTTGGACTGTGCTGAACCCCACAAGTGCTTTGCTGTGCAATTTTTAACTGCAGTTCATGTCTCAGTTTTTAGCATTAATTTTTGCTGTGAAACGTCATAACTTTATCTGAGAAGATTATTTGGGGATTAGTTGTGCGGTCAGCTTTTGATTTGCTTTCAAATTTGTTACGCTGGAAAGATTGCCACCTCTAGGAGGAATATGGTGGAGTGGGATCAGCGGTCCGGACGAAAACCATCCAGATTTATAGAAGGCAAGGAGAAATTTCAAGTCTAAAGTATCACAATGCTGGAACATGAAAAAATGTAGTGTGAATGTTGATTACCGTTAAACTAATCTTAATCTTACAGGTTTTTAACTGGAATTGGATCGGAAAAGATTAATTTTTCTAAAATCCGTGCCGTACCATGGAAGGTACTTTTTCTGAGAGGATTTAAATTATTTGAGATTTTTGATGGTTGAGCGGAAAGCTAGCCATCCAGTTGGAAATCCTTGGGTGCTCAGTTTATATCAGATGAGGACAAGTTGCAAACTTTTGCACTATGACAAATTCGAGCGATGATTCATCACCTTATAATTTTAAAATAATTTAAAAATTTTGATATCGTTTTTATTTTAGATCCTTTCGTACTCATCAGAATTGGCCGTGAATAAGAATAATTTAAGTTTCCGTGTGCAATTATGAATTTTCTGCTGATCTGTGCAAGTGACGGCGGAGTTTTCGAGCTAGTTGCAAAGTTTAATGATCGACTTTTCGAGACCTCATGATATTAATTTGCGTGACAATTTTGGCGGGAAGTATGAATGCTTTAGGAATAATGTGCAATGTATTGAAATTCTTTATTTAAAGCTCAAATCCATCCACTTGAAAACATTATTGCTTAGTATATTTGTGCGGTTGGTGAAGTGGAATTGGTTTGTGGATGCAGATAATTTTATTCAAGAAAGGTTACCGTGCTAAACTTTTCAACCAGATAGAAAATCAAATTTTAATTTCTGCGGTTTGCCCGTCAATACGCTATTTAATGAAATTCGTTGTTCAGGAAGTCACATAATTTTGAGCCTAATACATTGTTTTATTTTTGTTATTAGCCACTCTCTCCCTCCCCCGCCGCCCTTGGAATTTCCGAAAAAAATCCACGGTCTCAAGAATTCAGTTTTGAAAAATGCCGAAACGTGTCATCAGAACTAAAGGTACATTATTGCAAAGGAGTTAATTTGGACAGTTTTGATATTTAATTACAGTATTTGAACTTGCTGCTAGTTAACTTACGTGTTTACAGCCAAACCGAAGCAGACTTCCCCACAAGGTTGCAAAGGATGCCTGCCGTGTATCATTGGCATGTCGGACGAAAAGTGCGAGAGATCTGCCAACCCAACACGGCATGAGAATTGGGCATTATTTTTGCCATTCGGTACACACTCTCGACCACCACCACCTCCCTCACAACCGAGTCTTATGAAGCGGATTCCTGTCGACCTAGATCCAAAGCTCAAGATGAAAGTGACGGTGCGATTGGATCGAAATACAATACTGCCATCACCACCATCCGCATTGCAACGTTCATCACTACCTCCTCCACCTTCATCTTGTCTCGGATCACAACAAATTCTTACGAACATGAAGCTACAACAAAAACCGCCGCCGCCATCATCACCACCGCTACCACAACTACCCCCAGCTCAGTCCCCATCACCATCACATCCAGCTACCCCACCACCACCACCACTACCATCACATGCAGCTACGCTGCCGCCACTACCACATCCAGCTACCCCACCACAATCGCCACTACCATTACATGCAGCTACGCCGCCGTCACCACCACCAACAGCTCATTCCCCACCACCATCAAATCCAGCTACGCCGCCGGTGCCACCACCACCACATCCTGCTAAACCGCCACCACTAATTGGCTCCCCGCCAGCATCACACACAGCTACACCGTCGCCATCACAATTGAATCCGCTACCGTCATCATCATCACCACCACCAGCAACAACAGCAACAAGAAAGGCAAATTCCAATACCAACCCATTGTACTCGCACTCATTCGCCTGCCCATTTTGCCATCGCACTCGTGAGGATCTCGGACTTTCACATGATCAGTTTACGCGGTATTGCTCGTATGGCGGAACGGAAGGAAATTCAGCTTATGTATCAAGCATTTCAAAAAACGGAAAGACATTAAGAAACATGTCCGGTTTCGGTACCCAAACAATCCTGACCGTGAACAAATAGACCGATCAGCTGAATATGCGAAACACAAGGAGAAGCGGCAGAACATGAAGAAAAAGCAAATGAAATACATAATGTAAATACGTCATGACAATAATTTTTGATTCAATCACTTTTAATTCAAATTCAAGACAAACAGTCCAAGACAAGCTTTTAAAGTTAACTAAATAATTTTGATTTTTTTGTAGACTTATCTGTATAATTTTCATGCCGTGAATTGAACAAAAGTAAAGTTGTAAAATAAACTTGCTTGCATCAGATTGTTGTTGAATCATCTGTACGTGTCATAAAGACAGTCATTTCGACTGGTTCCCGAACTGCGTGAGTCTCTGACAGTGGGTGATACCCATGAAACTTCGACCTCCCGGTACGAATCTTCCACACAGCTCCAAGTACAAGAAGTACAATAATAGTAGCAATTATTACTGAAGTTTAAAAAAAGATTATGGTAGAAAATGTGTGTAAATATAAACATCAGTTCATCTGAATCTCCAACGTCACCGCTCCCTCGGTCCATACACACACCTACACATGAGAGGGAGAAGGAGCTTACTCAATAGAATGAGCCATCGTTATGCTGGGAGTGCAAACTACGCGGTAGTTCCAGCTTCACGCTAGAATGACTCACACATCTCCCTGTCAAAAATTCGTAAATCCATTACTATCTACTCACCGCCAACGATTATGCTCCATCCAGACCCACCAGTCTCAACATAGTCGGGGCAGTCCCGTATCGTGGTTATTACCTTCACAACGATTCCCGGGACTGTGGGAAGGCTGTCCACACAGCACGTTATGCCTTCCAGAGTTATCACAAGCATGGCCTACTGCTCCACACAAGCCAAAAACGTGCCGTTGTACGGACACACTGAAACAATAGCAGTTACAAGCCGTTTAACCCAAATAAAGAATGCGTTGACACTATTATTTTTTAAAAATTATGCTGCTGTTACCCTCCGTCATATGTTGGGGCTAAATATTAGAGGCAATTCAAATGATCACGACTAGTTGACGGAAAAGGCAGAAAGAAAATGAAAGCGTCATTCAATTCCAATGACAATAACAGTGAAATATGACCCTTACTGCTCACTCCTTTTGCCTCTGCTCCTCTCATCATGAACATTGGCGATGGGAATGTAAACTGGAGTAGATCATCAGATACAGTCCCTCGCTTGATATCGTATTTGAACCGTTTCACACGCCCTATCGTGAGTTGGCAATTTAATGAGCCGAGAGATGCCGTCCGTATGGTCTGCAAGGAATTGAAACTCGGCAATTATTAAGGGCTCCCAGCGATTTGTAAAATAGTTCATACCGATTCTTACAGTTCCATTTTATGGACTGCCCTAAGATGGGTTTCGTACAAGGGTACCGGTACTTAAATCTCTACTCTAGGTAGTGTCATCATCACTTACGATTCGGAAACCAAACGAGTAGCACCAAATGTCTGTCTCTATTCTCATCCTTAACCACGAGGCTTCGGTATTCAGCATGAAGTGTGTAATCTGCTGTGAGGCTTCACTGTCAGCTGGTCAAGTCTTTGCTCAGAACTACGATGACACTTTTCCTCAGCATTCCCTTGTGTTACAAGTTTCCAGCATTGCTCAATTTAACTTACTCAAATACAATATCGTGGTAAAACCAAGTCATGTGACGACATATTTCACACTTCGTGTCGATTGAGCTTTGTGCGAAAAATTGATCAGTCTGGAGAATTCATTCCGTGTCGCGGAGCCAACGAGTCTAAGTACCCTTGCCGCCAAGTTTTCCAAGCTGCAGAAGAGTTTGAGTTTCGTCACGTGGACCAACTCCGTGTCAACCTCAAAAGATTGTTACGTATATTTATGGAGGGCGCTCAAGTTTAATTTAGTGACAGTAATTTTGACGGACGCTCAAGTTTCATTTAGTGACAGTATTTTTGACGGGCGCTCATAATTTAACTAGCCACGCACACGGTCAACATAACAGTAGCCAGGGCCTTATAAATAAACGGACGCTCAAGATCAGAATAAATTAAAGCATGTGGATCCATGTACTCATTTATAGATTTAACTAGCTATGTTGGCCCGGAAGAATTCCGGGCAACCACCTCTACTGAATATCCACAAACAACTCAAAGCTTCTAGCGAACAACAAGCGGTCCCTGTACAAAAAGTAGAATAAAAGCACGCAACCAAATTTGGAAATACTGTGAAGTCGAATTTACTTTAAACTAATAAATACAAATTTGCTAGCTTCGGCAGAGTCCGAACCTACCAATTAATCAAAGGCTCCGGCGAAGCTAGCAAATTTTTATTTATTAGTTTAAAGTAAATTCTACTTCACAGTATTTCCAAATTTGGTTGTGTACTTTTATTCTACTTTTTATACAGGGACCGCTTATTGTTCGCTAGAAGCTTTGAGGTGTTTGTGGATATTCAGTAGAGGTGGTTGCCCGGAATTCTTCCGGGTCAACATAGCTAGTTGTACGCTATAAATACCGCTAAGACGTTTCGTCACCGAAAATATGCTCGTATTTCCTTGCTTTTATCTAGGAAAGTTTTGACAACAAATGCTTTTCCTTAAAACTTTCCACATAAAAATTGTAATTTTGCAATCCGCATGAAAAACCTAACCATGAAATAATATCCTACTGAAGATCCAATTGCGTAACATAACCCAAAATAAGGTTCTACACATGGAGACAATTAACACAATCAAATTTTCAACATGTGAATGCTACCATCGATAATCACTTTCGCGAATAGGGAAACAGGGACCCCTTGTTGTTCGCTAGAAGATTTGAGGTGTTCGGAAATTGTGAAAATTCAGTAGAGGTGCATGCCCGGAATTCTTCCGGACCAACATAGCTAGTTGTACTCTGTATGCGTCGGTACGAAGTATCGACGCAATAAATTTCCCTTAGCTAATGCGTGACAAAGGAGGACTGAGGCGGCCGGTTTGAACTTAATCCATGAACGATGCATTATGCAGGTGCATAGGTTCCACGATATACAGGGTGCCCGAAAACTGATGCGACAGTTAGTCGCTACGTAGAACCCGATAGCATTCTACAGATATGCGTAAAATCACATGTAGCTTTAACATAACCGTCAACGGAATACATTTTGACTCAGTAATTATAAAGCAGGTGGCACAAAGTAATCTTCAATAGAACTGTCAGAAATCTAAGAAATTCGGATTTTGTTCGCTACTACTTTTGACCGAATCGGCCACCACCACTACAAATACAATATGGCAGGAAACTCAATATATTTTAGAATTACTGTAAAATGGGCACATTTTGGTTAAGTAATAAACCACGTTGCGTAGAGACATCGGTAACCGTGCATTTTCGTGCCTCAGCCCTCGTGCTTTCGTGGTGCCTGAATACACCATGAATTGTAAAACCTCAATGCATACAGCCACACGACACATAACACCGCCAAAACGTTTCTCCTGTCCCTATTCCCCAGCAAGTACCTATATCCCTGCTTTACACACGATACACGACTCATGATACATATATCATGAGCCCTCCTTGACTCCGAAGCCCTCGCAGTGATTTTTGGTACCGCAGTAGTCGGCTGTGCACCTTCAGTGCGTTGTAGTGGTAGCATTTCTCAGTGCAATGAATCAAAAATATACTGATACATATCATCCTTCATCTACCCCGCCCCTGACCTCAGACAACAATTTGAAACCTGTCTGATTCGTGGTACCTCTGAACACAATTTTTTAAAATGTTTATTAATTTTTGGAAATTTGTTTCAAAATTGCACCCCAAATTTCATTTATGAAATTTATCATAATTTTTCGCCCTGGAAATATTTTCCTAGAGTCTTTGTGCAACGAGTATGCGTTTAATTGCCGCAACTCTCTGTCAACAACGACCTTATCCTTCTATTTTTCACGGTTGCGTATGAATCCATCTAGGCCAGAAAATGCACCCAAAAACCGTTGGATAAGGTACGAGCGTCTTATTTCACTCCCGTGTTCGTCCATTTTGAAACTGCTGTAAACAATAAATATTTTGTTCTCTTGACCGCCATTACCATGCAACAGCTCCGCAGCTGCAAGTTAATGGCGGTTTTTTTGAATTGCGTGGCTTCCCACCATTTTATAAAATGGCGAGCAGTCTATTACACAGACACAAGACCGTACTTGTAACAATGGTAATTTTCGGCTTTGCTCACGTTCTCACCATAGAGCGGAACCCTCTATGACTATTACTATGTGAGAAATGCCAGGTTTCGTTTTTGATGTATGATTGGATGAGGCGAAAAGTAATTTTAAATTTGAATTTCCCGCTCTAGTTCTCCGGCAAAACCACATCATGCTCTTCATTTTTATGGCTTGCTGACAAAATGGCGGTGTGGTCACTATCAAACGAAATGGTCCCCCCAAAATGGTTTTTATAAGCGATTTTCAGCACATACTTTAGCATAAAGGTTTGATTTTGGCTCTACAGAAGTTTGAATGTTCCCACTGTGAGCAATTTCTCTATGATTATTTGAAGGAAATACATGAAATCTATGACAGGTCTCGTGCCGGGCCAACTGTAGAGGGATTGAATCTCAGTAGCGACTCTTCCTTATGAGTGTATGATAGCAGCTCCGTTGACAGATAAAACCTTTCATCATTGTGAGACTTCCCATTGGCAGTACGCCCATGAGTGTGTGTACTTTTCAGCACCCCAAGTCAGTAGGAGGAAATTTCAAACCCATTGTGATACTCTATGGCCAGTACAGACTTTATGTCGGTAGCCATTTTGTTTTTGGATGTAGGATAAAGCCGATTACTAAAATGACTACTTTCAGTGTGTCGTAGTGGTAGCCGTTCTAAGTGAAATCACACAAAAACATACTGATACATATCATCCGTCAGCTACCCCGTCCCTGACCTCAGACAACAATTTGAAACCTGTCTGATTATGCGCTCCGACTTAGTGGTACCTCTTAGAACAATTTTTTAAAAGTATTTGTGAACTGTTGTGCATAACGCAGCCACTTGAGGCCTTTCTCCAGATCGTTCCTCTACCCGACCATCCTTTTAACCTCATCGCTGGTAAAAGTATTCCACAAAATATTTCGTAATCCGGATTAGTATTCCACAACATATACCAACCATCTGCAATCCAAATCTCGTTCTGACCATGATCTAATCCGTATCTGTTATCCAAACCCAGTTATAGATAGGATGTAATCAAAATGATGAATAGTCGTAACATATGTAGTTCAGAAATTTGAAATCCATGAAAAAGTTGCACATTTTTTTGTAATTGCCACATCTAAGGATTGCCTTTACTTGGCAGACCCTCTGAGGGTTCCCTCTAGCCCAAGACCAGAAGGACCATTTACCTTTAGGAACCATCGCTCATCCGGACTTACTATCAGCTGGGGTAGTTCTACTGTACTTGTGTTCCTGTAGCTATTGTAGCTCTGTGTAACCCGTTAAAACTACCCAAACTCACGGCGTCATTTTCGATCTCGTCCCCGGCCCAGTACGTCCCCAATTGCTTTAATATTGACACAAAGTGAAACACCTTGGATATCTACCCATTGCTGGGTGCACACCCAGAGGGTTTGGTCCTTACTAGTATATATCCCTGGTACTCTTTCCCACCAGGGGTACTCCCGGTTTCGCCTATGCTACAGTTAAACCCGGAGATACTTCTCACACGTGGTCCCACCAAACATTTTCCAAATAGGCATTGCATTTTTTAGAGCCCCTGTTGCAAACGTGAACAAAATTGTCAACGCAAAAATGGATTCATCTTTCGACGCTTTACTTGCTCGCCTCACGGCCAAGCATGGAATCGTTCCACGTCTGTTGCGAGGATTTACGAAAATGTCTCAATGCGAGGATGGAAAGTTCTTTGACGAAGGAACATGTTCCATTATCAAATGTGACTATTCGGGACAGACTGATGAAGTATGCCAGATATATTAAAGTTATAGTTGAAAAGGTAAACTTTTGAATGAATTTCCCACCTGCACGTTACAATATAGGATGCCATTTTTTGAAAATATTGGCCAGTCGTCCATTGAAATTTTTCTTTATTCGCACAGACGAAACGACGTCAGTGAGAAATCGTCGGTATCTGAACCTAACTGTTTATACAAATGTTAATGTTAATTACAAAGGTTAATTTTCAACACTGAAAGTACTAATATGAATGTGTTGGTGATGTGTTGTTTCCTACAAGAGCGCCGGTGGGCCAAATTTCTGTTCGGGCCGTCCGACGTTTCGCGACGCACTATATAAATGGTGAAATGAGTGGGTCAAAGTTGGAATTGTGCCATTTAGGATGAAACATGACTCGAGTCAATGAAATTTCCCTAGTTTTTCAACCCTCTCATATTCTGTATGGATATGGCACCATAGACGATCGGTTGCAAATCTCAACTCTGAATACAATATTGACACAGGCACACATTGATGCGCTGTGCATCCTCGGCTGTAGTTAAGCCTGATCATTCGATGCATGAAGGATTAAACAGGAAGAAGGAACTACTTCAATCTAATTTTGAAAATTACGAATCTCCGCAACTCGGACCAACTCGTCCAGCTTTGGTATCCCCTAGTTCAGAATCTGACGTTCCCCAGAATCGCAAATTTGAGGAATTAATTACCGGTGTCCTGAAGAAAATACACCAATATGAAGTGATAAGTATGCAAATGATCCGGAAATCCCTCCCATACTCCAGGACGTTTCTCCGGAACGAGTGGAAATTGTGGCAACCTCGATCCGTGATCTCGCTCGCAATATGGAGGTTGATATTGAAGAGTTGGTCCATCAGATTATATCATCTCAGCCAGTCAACAATCCGGCCCTTATAGACGTTCTCCAGGACGACATTCTCGACAAAGAAATTAAATTGAGAATGTCCTTGTAACTGGTTGCCTTCAAAATTTTGGAAAGAAATAGGGATGAGTGCTACTCACCAAAACCATTCCAAGGTTTAAAGAAAATTCGAGTTCCCACTGAGGATCCGCCTACCAGATTTCGCGCCGGCACTCCCTCACCTTGCCACCGAATGAACAGGAACTTGATCGAAGAATTGCACTCGGTTATGGGCCTTATGGATGTGGACGCATCTAACCTCCAATAGGGAAATCATAGCCTGGAGGACATGGCATTTTTCGTTGATCACTTGCCCACGGATTCGCCCATCGATGCGAGCACTCCTATGGACACTTCCCAGTTGGTGTGCCAGCCGATGAGATCTACAGTAGGACCAAAATACCATTGCATCAAAAAACCCGGAGCATTATGGTTCCTTCGACTCATCCGTGGAACCCCTTGACGTGGCGAATTGCCCTAGCGTTGTAGCCCTTGCACTGGGTACCCCGATCAGTGAAGAATCCCATGAAGTGTTCACGCAGGAACGAAACTTGTAACAATTCCGATCACGGTCCAGGCAAACCTGTCCCTCAACACGCGATTTATTCCGGGGAATCAACTACATTCCTCACTGCGGGAACAAGTGAGGGAATGGTTAGAAACCAGCGAAATTCCTGAGGTTCTAGCTCCTTCCCACAAGGATGTTTTCACTCCTCCAGCTGAGGCTGCTGCTCCTTCACCACAGTTGGAATCATGACTGAATCCAGAGGTGCAGATTTTTATTCCGCGTCCATTGTCATCCTCCACTAGGGCTTGGCAGATGCGGATACGGTATCCGTATTTGAGGTGATACTGATACGGATACGGATACGATACGGTCTTTCTTCGTATCAAGATGGCGCATAAGTGATGCGATACGTATG
>WJFA01003697.1:0-12235 GCA_009870155.1 Pseudobourletiella spinata | reverse complement strand
GGGACGACCGTGGAAGGAACATTTCCGGTATTCTTGTCATCCAGTGTCCACTCCTCCTCAGGGTCTACCAGAGTCACATTAGGAGCGACCGGCCCCTTGGGTGCTGATACTTGGTCGGCGGCCAAGGTGGCATTATCATCCGCCGACGACTCAGGCCCCGGCAGTTGTTCTGTGAAAATGAAGATTGGGCGCTCACGGATGAGGACGGGGAGGATGACGACCTCAACTGGTTTCGTCCCGTTCCCGCTTTCGGAATTATCCGCATCATCCAGCTCTTCCGCATCCTCATTGTCGGCTTGACGCCGTCTTCTCAGCTGGAAGCTCGATAGGATGGCATCCGCAGGGCTTCCAGTACTATTAGCATCCTTCGCAACGGAATCATTTGTCCCATTTTCAGCCCCTGTTTGGTGGATAGCCAGACAGAGGAGAAGAATTGAGCCAATTAAGGCTCTGGTGACTGCGAGGCTGGACCGTTGTGATATCTGGAATGGTAATAATAATAAAAAAAATTAGGGAATCAATCCCGAGTGGAGAATGACGTCTGAGGGGGGAAATCTTAGAATTTTTTCATGGCTTGTTAAATTTAAAAAGAGTGGTGTGCGTGTGCGGGAGAGGGGAAATCCCTAAACATGGTGATATCCCCCCGCATGACTGTGCTTGAATCGAAGGCATTTATTTAATGCGAGCTCAATGGATCGAAAAAAGTGGAGGCAATTTTTCAGCGCACATTTTTGCAAGGGAGACCGAGTGGTGGAGCGGATGGTCGATTAGTTGTGAAATAATGTAGTCGCTCCCCAAACGCACACACAAATACCACATGCACGCATGCATACACGGGGCCTGTGACTCTTATGTGTAACTTATACTGCCAGCTCCCCCGTCGTGTCGGACTGTGACGGGGTATCGCCTGCTACTGGAGCGTGAGCCGGTCGGTAGGAATTGGAGCTTTTGTCTCCGCACATCACATGACGCCATAGGGCTCTCTCTTAGTAGATGTCGAGGATCAAGGGATTTGTCGTGGAAAAATTGGCGACAATATCAAGTCTAATGCCCCCTGCCATATGAGTTGACCTCCTGGCCGGGAATCGTGGGCTCGTATGCGGTGGAGTTTAAAAAAGTTTTGGGATAGGGAGCGGGTACTTTATTCAATTTAGGCCCACCCCGCGTCGCTTTCCCATTGTTTGAATCCCGGTGGCCGGATATGGAACATTTTCGTTTTTGACGCCTAAGTTCCATAGTGTGCGGCTCGGAGAGGTGCAGTAGGCACCGAAAGTATGTAGACCCCAAAATTATTAATTATACAAAGTAAGCGCTCAAGGTAAATTTTAAGGTACAGATTTTCTATGAGAAATATTTAGTTTATCGTTTAAAAATTTACACTAATATCATACTTGGGCAGCAAAAATAGCTGAATTTAAATTTTAATTCAGTTCAGTTTTCCTACTTTTTTAAAACTTTTTTGAAAAATGTTATTAAAAATTGTTTTTATAGGAGTATTTTTACATAGCTTTCATAATTTAAGCTTGTCATGTTTGCTTCAGAAAATTTTTAATTTGTTCATTTCTCATCTCGCAATACTCAGATTTTTTTTACTTAATTAAAAACTCCTACAGAAGTAAAATTATAAAATTCAGCCATTTATGATGCATCACAGACCAAAGTTATACGGGTTTAATATTTTCCTCATTAAGTACGATAGTAATAAATACGAAGTAAATAGAGTTTAGATTCAAAATTTTGTAGTCAGTTGTACTGTGAATTTCAAACTTTAAAATTTAAAACTCCACTCTCAAATATTGAGTGACTCGGGGATAACAACCTTAACCCCACTCCCACTCACCCTCTCGTATTCCATCGACGATTGAATCGTGTGACCACTTTTGGGCCCACTCAAAATAGGATATACGTGTGCCCGCTCCCAAAAACCCAGATCCAGCACCTCATCGCTTGAACTTTTATTCCTTCACCAAACTAATCCCATCCCCACAGGGGCCTCTCTCTTCGCTCACGCTGCACTTCTGCCTCCCTACATTAATACGCCTCCTGGCTCAGGATCTCGGAAGCTAAAAGTACATACCCAGAGGATAATCCTCAGTGGAAAAAAGGAATTTCCTCGTCTCCTTTATGAAGGAACGGATGAGGAGGATCATGAGAGGGTCCAGGGACTGACGCCTTTGCCAATGACCCGGTTCCCGCACATTACACTCCCGCCGCCGCCCTTGTCGTAACTCAGTCAGCCTAGCTCAAGACAAATGAAATGAGGGCCGATGGAAACTAGTAGCTTATAGAACAAAGTTATAACTATTTCCCCTAAGCTTTCTCTCTCTCTCTCCCTATCATTTCTCCTTTCCCATCTCTCACTCTCTCTCTCTTCCATAGCAAAAACTCTCACCGAGTCAGTGAGAGTGACTCCCCGACCCCTCCGTATCCCACCCAACTCCTAGTTAACAAAGTAGCAAAGTAGCTCCAACAACTCTGCCGAGTAACCAAGTTTCCCCGAGTAATAGAAGCCCCACACCCACCTTCCTCTCACAATTCCAAAGTTCCCCATTAATATTAGCATTATTTTTGCTACATTGCTGTTGGGATGAGGCCGTTACCCTAGGCTACGTCAACCCAGCTACACTCCCATCCCCGCCAAGCTCACCCCACCAAAAGGAAAAACTTGGGGCGGCGGAAGTTGGGAGGACGCGAGAGGGCCCTTACCATAATGGTGACTGAAAGTGTCCAACAAACTTGGAGTTTCTAATGGCCGAGAAAATTGTGGTGGCCTTCAGGATGATGGAGTCCACCGGGAGCCAAGGGATCCCCCACTGCTACAACCAGCAGACGTCGTGCAGCAGTACTTCCAGAGGTATTAGTTGAGTCCACCCTCCCGACTTAAATTTGTAGCTGACTTCAACCCCTACGGTGGGACTCGGACTATGGACATAGGAATACATTTACATAGACATGCATGTAGGGAAATGAAAAGTACTTTATTCCTGTATGAATGTGAAAGATGAGAGAGGATATCGTATAAATTTGTAAACTGACGTCTTTATTCCTCCGTCTCTCCACTTCTTCCACTCCTCATTCACCGTCCCCTCCTTCTCCCCTTCCTTCCTGCCTTCCTTCCGCGGGAAAAGGGCGTCTCGTTAATAGGAGCTCCGCGAATCCGGGAGAAAATGTTGGGGTGAGATGGAGCGAAGTCTCAGAATGAGACTTGGATCGAGAAGAAGTGTACGAGCGAGTTTGAAAAATTCTCTCTCAAGAAGTTTTTCACAAAAAAAAAGTTTTGATAAAAAAAAAACTTTTCCCTCCACACCCTCAGACACACATGGGAGGGGGGGAGCTACTGCTGGTTGCAAACGCACTTTTAGAAATGCGCCGCGGCGCGGAATGGATGACTTTTCGCTTAACTGATGAAGGATGGAACTGGAAGATAGAGGGGGAGTCAAGTTGCCGCCGTCAGGGACTTGAATTATTTTCCAACTGAAACGAGACCGTCCACAGCCTCTTAAATAGACTTTTCCTCCGCTCCGCGCCGGCCACATCATCTTATTTATGAGTGTAATTTAACTCGCTAATGAATCAAACCTTCAACTTGACTTCTACAGTTGTATTCACGAATATAATAGTTGTAGTAGCAGGAAAATGGGAGCAAGAGTGAGTGGAACCCCCCCCCACTTACACACATGCTATCTTATGCATTATTAACGCCTGCCGTCCATACTGGAATTTTCCATGTTAGAGACTATTATTAGCTCAGAGAGAGAGAGTGACCGCCGTAACATTACCTGTAAAATCAGTATAGACGGGATGGGGAATAGAGACATAGTTGTGTAGTAAACCCAACAGTAACGAGTCGGCTGGAATTACAGGACTTTATAGGACTGTGTTTGCGGCCGGAGCTCGGGGTAATAAAGCCCGGTCCAGTGCTCCCCAATGACCGCACCATGCGCTTGGAACATATAATAGTATAGTCGAACGCGAGACTCTTTCCGGCCCATAGGGTGAAGTTCCGTGAATGTCATTAAAAAGTTTCCCTCCACCCTCACACATCTCTGCTCGTGTCAAGTTCAACTTTTGTCTCCCCCCATTTCTCTCAGCTGTTGTGAGACCTCAAAAGAGTTCCTGTAGGCCCCGCCGCACAACTCGTGTGTACTTGAGGGAAAGGGGAACTCCCAGAGGCGGTCAGGATGGTTGTCATGGGCAGGGAGCTGAGTTTGTGGGTATTTTCGGCTGTGCAAGTCCGACTCTATCCACTCACCTCATGCTAATTTCATTAGCACGATGTGCGCTGGAGGATGCCAGTCCCAATATTGCTTGGACATGGGGAGCTATGGAAACATGTGTTGGACTCATCGGTTGTATTTTGGGTGTATGGAGAAACATGGTCGGTATGAGCGTGCTAATGTATTTGCTAATTTCTAACAACTGGCTCCGCAATACTGGATTTCATTTTCATGCGCGCATGCACACACATGCACACATAGATACGCAAAAACGCACATGCATACATAAATACGCAAACACACACAGCCATGCAAATACATGCACACATACACAGGCACACAGATTTCTCAGAACCCATGGCGCATAAACTATTGTTCTCAAGAATTGTCTGCTCCTGGTACCCATTTCAGGGTCAGCGTGACTTTAATAGTTTATTTGTATATTTTACCACGCCGCGCTGAAACTTTGAATTTTTCGCGCATTATGATTTCTAATAAGGTTAGAAGATTCAGGTTGCCTTAGTGTGGTCGAGCCATGTGGAAAGCGACCCTTGGTGAGATCTGTTTTGTACCCAAGAATGTCCCGTTTTAATCCTGAATTTTGCAGTCCCACTGTTTTGCAAATTACAGATTGCACGGACCCGAGGACGCAAATGACCACAGTCTGTTTTGAAATGCTCTATTTTTATGAGATCAGCTCCTGTTGCTGGAAGTTGCACTCACAAATATGTGAGAATCTGTTGTCATCGCAGGTGATTTATTCATGATGACTAATAGTGGCCACAATGAACATTCGAGAACACCTTGGATTCTTCGTCTTATTTGCACTTGCGCGCAAAATGGGATGAGATACGCTGGACATAAAAATAATGACAATCCACGGTAATCCTAGAACGCAAGTGCATATACACACGGGCTAAACAAGTGTAATGGCTAATGGGTTTCCTCATCTCTTTTCTACTTGCCGTCACCACGCCGGCTGAATCCGGACTTGCTAGAATTGGTCCGTGCTAAACGATCATGCGGACTCTTGGTTGTCAACACGAGCAATGTTCGTAATGTGCTATTTATACGGTGGCAGTGAATGTTCTGTGGATTCAAGGTGCCTTATGGGGAGTCATCTCCTTGTTAGTATACTTTATGACGACAGCAGGAGGTGATGTATGATACTCGGTTGCCACCTCGAGCCCGCGAGCATAGGACGAGGAGATTATAAGAGTCATCGGATCCTTCCCCGTCAATCCGTTGTCACAATACCCCGCGGGTGAACAGATGTGTGCAAGCATTTATGCACTATCAATTGATGCCACCAATCCCTGGAATGAGTAGGGTAGCCATGTTTCCCTGAGGATCCCTCGTCTGGGGCAAACCACTTTTCCCTGCAGAAATTATTGTTCCACCTGAGAAGGAGGAATAAAGCCCATAGTATTTTTAAATGTAAAAAAAATGAGCTTCACCAATAATAGATAAGTTTAGTTCAGGAGTAGGAGCGAAAGGAGTACTTTTCTTGAATGAATCCATACACATTTTCTTATGAAAACAGCACCTCGGCCTCGGCCCAGCTGACCCTTTTCTGAGAAATACTTTAGGTTACCTACGTGCAATGCCCTTATCCACCTACTAGGTCCCGGCACAATGCTTGCACGGGAGTGGCCTGGCATCGGAACACATTTAAAAGTGTTACCAGTCCATGCTGCCTTTGTATTCTCAAAGAATGTAAGGAATCGTCAACACTCTTTGTGTCTCTCATATGTTCCCAGAGAGGGTCTCTTATGTTCGGCCTACTCAATGATTTATGGCGGAGCAATTTCCCGTGTCTGACAGGGCAAAGTGGTGGCGTAACTGGCGGCATTTAACGGGGAACAAATTGAAACCGGCGGTGGGAGTTTGTTTGAGGCCGAGGCGGGTAACTTTTCGGTTCTGTCTGAGTCATTGGTAATTATTCCTGATTTTTTTATTATTCCACCGGATTTTGCGGAGTGTGTGGATGTGGGTGGTGTCACGAGTGTTTGTGGAAGTAGGATATGGGCCTGCGTGTACGTAGTTAAAAGAAATAATGTGTGGTTCTCTGCAATTATATGCGAAGTGTGGGAATATGTGTGGGCAGTTAGATGAATGGTTGTGTAGTTCTGTGCAATTTTTGTGTAGTTCTGAGAATACATGTGTGGCTCTGTCCATAGGTGTGTGTTTTCGGGGTCTTTGTAAGTAGGAATGGATTGTCATTATGCCAGTGTAAGGATAAATGTGAATGCTTTTCTGTGTTACTGTTAGTTTCTGGGTGTGAGTAGGAGTGCTTTAATACGGTTGTACGTGTCCTTATATAGATATTTGGGTGTCATAGTGTTTGTTTGTTCCGGTTCGTGGACAGGTGCGTGTACATGCGTGTAAGGATTTTGTATGTGCAGGCAGGTTGGTTTTTTTCATTTTTCATGCGTAGTCGTGTGTGTAGACTTGCGTGAATGTGTGTGGCTGTGTTAAAGCGTGGACTTGAGTTAGTGTGTGCATCAGAGCAGAGGCCCAATGGCACTTTTTAAGCCTAAGCCCGCCCATGTTTTTCTAAAAGCTCAGTACCCACTCAAGCCAAGTCCAACTAAATACTTTAAGAAGCCTTTCCAAGCCCACCTAAGTCCACTTGACCTTTAAAAATCTAAATCAATGCCCGCCCAGTGTTTATTGTAACAACTTTTTGTTTGTTTCATGCTCATTTTCTTGGTGATACTTTGGTGACTGGTTGGGCTCAACTGGGCGCCCATAGCCCATCACACCGTCCATTCATCGCCCTTGCCCGCCCAAGAGATCGAGATATGCTACTCATGCCCGCCCACCTTATTTTCGCGTGTTACTCAAGCCCAGAAAAAGCCTATTAGGTTTGGGCTTGGGCCGTGCCCATGAGGGGCTGGCCCGTTGGGTCTCTCCTCTGGTGTGCATCTGACTGAGACTACCCATGCGCCAGGGTGACTGCTGTATTTGATGTGCAATGTGTTCGGGGATTACCTTGGGAGTTTGTGTGTGTGTGTGTGTGCACGCGCGTACCTGTGTACGTGCGTGCATATGTGCGTATAAATATGTGAACGGGACTGAGATGGCCTGCTTGGGGAGGGCTGGGACGTGGATTTGGATGGGTGTGTGTGAATGTGTGTGAATTCGTGGGTATGTGCATGTTTGTATGTTCCTGCTTATATAATTGTGTATAGCTTCCCACTGCGACGATCGTGCGGAGGAGCTCTGTCTCCTTCCATCACCCCGGCAGACACGTCCGGCCAGGCTAATTTAATGTCAATCTAAAGTTGAATTTACGTAATTCAATTACCCTGACATGTTACTCTATCTACCCTGGCCCTCTTGTTGTTGGATACTACCCCGAGGAGGAGAGTGACGTGGCCAGCGGATTGGCCCAGTTTATGGGACATAATCTACTGAGCGGGGCTGATTGTTGTCAGAGTAGCGATCCCCTATCCAACTAGTCGGGGAAGGGCGAAGACTTTCAGAGAAGGCGAAATTAATGATTTTTCTAACTAGAACCCGACCGTACTGCTGGGAAAGGCGGGGAAATAATGGATGACGAGGAAAATATAATTTGGGATTTAGAGACTCGAACCGCTCCGCTAAGAATCCGAAGGCTTCTACTGACAAAATGGAAATGGAGAGAACCAAGGTTGTTGGCAGTGGGAAGAGTGCGCGGTTAGGCTTGTATTACTTGATACACAAGTACATACATGCACTATTACAGTCGTACACTTGCCATAAAGTTCCACTCATTCCTCAACTGTTGAGACTCACGTTGAGGACGGAAATGTTGGTTTTATACGCAGCTGGTGAGAAGTGTGTGTGAGAAAGGGCGGCTGGAACTGTGTGGGAAATTGATCCGGGCTGGAGATGCGGCTCTCTTCCTGGGTGGGAGGGAATGAGCTTCAAACTGCTCAACTTCCTCAACATAGACACTTAAGGAAGGGCTGATTGGGGACGTATGGGGGAACAAGTGGGAAAACTCTGCAGGAGACATGTGTGAACAAAGGGATGGGATGATGCGTCGTTTTCTGTTTCTCAAAAGAAAAAAGGGAGGCACGCCAGGACACGTTGTTTGGACGACCCATGACGCTGTAATTGAGGGAATAAATGGACCCTTCATGCATCATCAGAATTGTATAAGGCTAGTTTTATTAGCCGTGTTTTTCCGTGCCCACCATCCAGATTAGTTTTCACACTCTTGGACCCTCTGGCTCATATATATGTATGTACCATTACTACCATGTACAACTTTAGTAGATGTGGCGGCGGTGCGGTGAGTTCTAGCCGGTTCCCCGCGCCCAAGAAACTCAGTGAAGGAGCTGACAGAGAGGAAGAGGGGAGTGAGACAGAGGCATATGGACACGTCTATCACTTGCACTCTCATCCCCTCCTCACTTCATCCGCTCAAGACGAAATCGCTCAGAACTCTTTAACTAGGAAATCTTCATTTATTTTCCCACACGCACATACACACACACACACACATACATACATACATACATAACACAGTCATTGGGGTGGGTGGGAAGTGTTGCGGGCCTGTGTGCCTGAAGGAGCTCGGAGAAGAATACGGTCTGTATAAGACCTCCGCCTCTGCTCCATTTATTTCCCTCCCGAGCAATCTACAGGGACGACAACGAGCCAATTTTCTCATCATCTTCCTCTTTTCTGCCAGGATAATGGGACTTTGTCCAAATTCGCGTGTGCGGGCACGAATGCGTATGTGCAAGAGATGGGCCAAGACTTGCCTGTCAGAGATGGGTTGCCATGGTGAAAGCATGTCCCAGCGTATGATTCCTTCGGACTTGTTTCAGTAGCGTGTCGGAGGTTTGAGCGTGTCAATGTGTGGGCATCGGAAAGTTAGCTGGTTTGTAAATAGTTGGGGTTCGGTGGAAAAGTGTAAGGGTGCTATGGGGCGTGGGAAGTTTTCCTGTGAGGGGATGCGAGTATAAGGAGATTTTCTAGCGGAAGAGGGGTCTAGGGGCGTGGGCGTGTAAATTGTAAGGGTGTGGAAGCTTATGAAGGGTGACGGGTTGTGGATTAGATGGAGGGTACAGGGCTGTGGGCGGGTAAATTGTGCAATGGGCTGGGGGTGGATGGAGGTTGATGGGTGTGTGTGAGCTAGGAGTAACAGATTTAGGACGGATCAAGAGTAACGGGTTAGGTTGTACCAGGTGGACGAATAAGATGGCTTGACTCAATGAAGGGCGAAAGTGTGTGCATGCACGAAGGGCGAATAGGCATGGGCTAGGAACTGCAGACTGAATGAATGTGGGTTAGGGCGAGTTGGTGCCATGATTAAAGGGCAGAAGAATGCAAGTTAGGGACGATAAGGCAGTATTTATGGAGTACAGGTTAAATATTCATCAATCAAAAGGGCATAGAGGCTTGAATGTTCTACGGGTTGTCATGTTCCACTTACTTGTAAGGTTAAGAATGACTTGGATCCTTTTGCACGGTGTTAGGGCTCCCGACGCATGTGCTGGACTTTGGATGACCAATGTCATGTTATCTGTAGAGGCCAAACTCGGGTGCTACATGATTTGGTACAGACCCTTGCGCCGCACATCGACTTTCCTCAGTTGCCATAGGCGCATCTAATTACTTGTTTGTCTGTGTTTTTGCGGGTTATGAAACAGCTAACGAGTAATCTAACTCATTCCGCACACCAGTTTACACTTAAAAAAGCACGGACTTCCTCAATAATGCAACTACAATACAAGCCAGGTCTAACTATGGTTTGGCACACGCTTGTGCGGAGGAGTGGAAAATGAGCACCCAGGTGGGACTTTACCCACCTTGCCCAGTCAAATAATTACTCCGGTTTAAATTGGCCAAATGAAATGAGAATGAGTTTTAGTGATGGAGGTGGCCCATATATATAAATGTCGAGTTGAAGCATAGTTATAGTATGTAGGTACTCTCAGCGTGTTCCTGTACATATGCAAGGGTGTGTAAGCCACCTTATAAATTTGTTATCAAAAGCAGACGACAGGAGCGGAGCGGGAAGGAGCAGTGGCGGCAGCGGGAAAGGGCTGCGTGGCCCGGACTACTACAAAAGAAAAAATTATGTCTTCTCCATCATCATGGCCGAGGGATGGCAGATATAAAATCCAGACTCGTTTTCCTCTAGCCGTGAAAAATGCAATCACTTTATTTTATTTCTATAGCACTCGGCTCTCTGTCACGGAATGAATTATTATTGGGACCCGGAGACGACATGCCATCTCAAAGATTCTACAGTCTACTACTACTACCACTGCTACCATACCATCAACCTGGAATCTTCTTCCCAGCGCAAGATCCTCTTCCACTCCTCCATTTTCATTCTCCAGAACTTCAGTTCTGCTCCCCCCCCCACCTCCACCTCTCAATGCAATGTTATGTCAACCCGCCGCACTCTATCCCATGGCCCGTTCTCACAATGGATATGCCGCTCTCACATGCATGCCATGTATACATAGGGACAAAATTCCTCAGATCCGCCTGAAAGTGGGCCACATTTGTCAGGTCTCTTAGAGGGGGAAGAGAGAGAGAGAAAGATATGTTGCGTGTCGCCGGGTTAGTTGGGAAGATTGTCATGGGATTCAAACCACATGGATTTTAACGGGAGTGGCTTGAGTGGTAGTGAAGATTGAGAAGAGCTTCCTCCTCTTAAAAAATGTCTCCGTGTGTAATAATTTGAAGTTAATGGGACGGTAAGTGTGGGGGATGCCGGGGTAGTTCTTTTCTACTCTCTGCACTGTGGAACTAACGGCGGGGAAAATCAATTTGACTGACTCAATGGGACTTCTATGAGGAGTGATTTGGTGGAATATTTACTAAGGCCCCAGCACCGCCCAGGAGTTACTACCGAACTAGCCTAGTAAATCATCCTTGGGGGGAGGGAAAAGTTGGCTGAATAGAACGTTTTAACTATCGATCCAGGTGGCTGTTGATGGGGAGATAAGGAGGAGTAATTCCTCTCTGTCCTGATATGTGCATGTGTGGAGCTCTTGTATGTGTGTTTTAACACACCCCGAAAATCCGGTTCTTCCTATTTAATTCACTGTGGGGAGCAATTAAAAATTGTGAGTTCTTCCCACTCCCTGGAAGAACTCTGGGATGACGTCATGACGCCAAAGTTTTGACACCGAAGTGCACAACTGGGACCTTCGTTCCCATCCTGCCTGACTTCTACTGCTCGCCCGTGCCGCGCCATGTAGTCAGGGACATTGTGTGATGTGAGAAATTCCTTGTGAATTAGACTTAAATTGGGGCGAGAGTCTATTTACTTGTTAATTTTAAGCTCAATGTAGGTCATTCTAGAAAATCAGAGCTCAAAAGCTCGAGTAGGCGGTCTTATTCAGTGAAGGACAAATTAAATTATTGCCAGATAGATAAAGGATAACGGAAACACACGTGCGTGGCAGGAGAGAGTCAAGTTCATTCTGAAAAATCAGGTTTAAAAGAGCGGATGCATGAGTGGATGGATTTCGATTGAGCGAAATTTGAGCGCATATGCACTTGTCTGCTGGATTTGAAGCTCAAAACACAATTGAGACCGCGGTACTTTGAGATTCAGGTAGATTCATGTGCACGACTTGAATAGAGTAGCACTAAAATATTCAGGTTAAATTATATTCGCAATTCAGATAGTGGCACTGATAGAGTCAGTTTTGATGTTATGCGCCATTTGCGTGATAGCACCACGGGATTCAAGTTAAATTATATTGGAAATTCAGATCTCCAAATGACTGAGGGATTCATTTTGAATAGGATGAGCAATACGGGTAGTACCACTGAATTCACGTCAAATCTTGTGAGTTCATAGTACACTTCGCATTGCTTACGACACTCAATCAGCTTAAGCTATTGCCGGTCTTTCCCGGTCATAAATGACAGCAAACTAACCTGCGCGATTGCCTGACATAAGAGCTACACGGAGGCAAAATATTCTGCGCAGTACCTAGCAAAGCGATGCGGAGAATAATTATACCACCTCCACTCTTCGCTTCCTCGCAAACCTT
>WJFA01003696.1:0-12235 GCA_009870155.1 Pseudobourletiella spinata | reverse complement strand
CATTCTCCCCCGAATTCCCCCTGCTATGTAAACAGCGGGATAGATGACGTGAGGCCTTGGAGGCGGAAGATGGGGAGGGAGCTGGAGCTGGAGGCAATAAGAGCATCATCATTTATTTTGGGAGGAAGACGCCGGGGAAATTTAATTTAGACTTGAGTAGTTGTCGTCCACAGTTGACACATTCATTCTATTATTTCATTTGATTGTGGTCAGAGTGGGAGCTGGCTGGCTGGCTGGATGGTTTGGCGGCGGGGCGGCCGGGTGGCTTCATGCTCATTCCGATGAAGATATCTTGATGGTGTGCTCGTGCATATATGCACGCTGAAATTGTACGCATATTCTGTAGTCCATAGTGTGAGGGTATAAATCCTGCCAGGACCGTCGCCACCGTCGCCGCCGCCGTCGCCGCTCCGCTCTCCTATCCTTACTTCCCGGAACGGAAGGAGGGACAAAGTTTGCCCCTATCATGTTAAATTTGCTGGCGGAATGAATGATTAGGTCTATGGGTTATTTACTCAACTTTATCGCCTTCACCTAGCACATATTATTATTGTTTCTACTTTGTGGATGTATACATGCATTTAGCCAGATGGTCCTGTTCTGAGCGCCGCCGGGGGAGAAAATAATGTCGGAGGGGAGTTTCCAATATGTCAATTCATTTATTTACGGCGGGTCATGAGACAATAGGAAAAACAATGGGGACATTAGTCTCGGGAGAGGAGAGGGTGGCTGACAGGCTCACACACACACACACACACACACACACACACACACACAGCTTCTCTCCGGCACGTCGTCATTTTTCTTCCCAACTGGGTTGAGGTGGGACATAGGGTTGATGATGATGAGGATGATGATGGTGTGGGTACAAACAGCGGAGGAGCAGCTTCGTCGGAGCCTTGATCGATATGTTATCTTTCAATTGACTTGGGCATCGCGGGAAACCAGACGGAAGCCACTAAGAAGTGATAACAAGTTCTACGGCATATACGTATACGTGGTTCCGAGTAGGAGTCGGTGTACAGACTGTGTGGCTGTCGCCCTCAAGGTCCGCCGTGTCCTCATTGAGTGTTTATGTGTGGTGGGCTCTTATGAGCGGAGCATTTGACAATGTCGTCCGGTGAGGAGATGTGAAGTCATTGTTTACCAAAGACAAGATGTTCCCCACGTTCCACCTCGGGGCTTCCATTTCCTCCGCCGCTACGATGGAAACGATTCCGAGGATGAGGAGACGCCACTTGACACAATTTTAATGGGAAAGGGTGAAGCTGGTTGCAATCTGTCGGTTGGAGTGATGCCGTACAGTCATAGAGACGAGCATATTACTGATGGTTATAAGCCACCGGCGCGAAATAAGATCTTTGAAATACTGATACTGGTGGAATGGAAATTTCCAGTGAAAATTAGCATTACGATTCATACATTTCAGATATTAGTTGCATTTTGGTTAAGTCAAGCTGAAATGCTTTAGAGGACATGAATAAAGGTGACAGCGTGAAATTTTTTTTGGCAATTTGCTGTGTCTGTGGTGATATTTTGACTGGTTTTTCTGGGAGCACTGAATCAGTGTGTTGTTGTATTAGAATATCATGTAATTTGAATCAGTGAATTAATGCATAGCAAAACCCGTTTGGCCGAATCTTATTTTAATGCGAGCCCTTCTGCTGGTGAATTTTGGACGGAAATGTGTACAAAATTCAGAGCTCACGGTAGCGTGTCCCTTAAGCTGGAGACCCTTAAAAACATGCAAAATGGGCGGAAAGTACGAGGTTCCATAGCAACGAAGAATATCAAAATGCGCTTGTTTAGTTTCCTGGGACAAAAATATTGCACTTGGCAGTGGATAGGAGATTATGCATTTATGAAACGCGGTGGTGGAATCGGACGTTTCAAGTTGATTGGAGGGAGGAGGACGATGGGTGAGTGTGAGTGTCTGGTTGAAGACTAGACCGAGGATGATATGAGGGGAGCGTATACGGCGAAAATAATAGAATGATCCCGTAAGTGGATTCCGAAACATGGATGCTCTTAATACCTTGGCGAATATGCACTCTCTCCGACCACCGCCGTATTAAACTAATGATAATCCCTCCTCTCGTACACACAGCATCGTACCAATGAGCTTCATCCTCTAACTCTGTCTGTACCATTCTCAAGAGGAGAATGTTGTTGCCGTCTAGAAATCCGAAAAGTACACAATAACTGCCGCCAGGAAATGTGCCAGAGAGTTGGGGACGAAAATCGTAAATGTGGGTCTGCTGCACACTTGAAACAATCAAGGCTACTTCCGTTGAGTGCGTCAGACAGAGTGAAAACAAAATATGGTGGGAACAGGAAGATTAGTTCACGAGCCTCGGAGTTCACAAATCAATTCTGAAATCAGAAGATCCAGCATTATGATCCCGGCATGTCTTCGATGTGAGATGAATCCTGTTGTTGTAGTACCGTTCCAAACAGAAATTCCTGGAAAATCGGCCAACGAAATCCATGTACTTTCTTCATATTTTTAAGTTCGAAGCAGCGAGATTTTCAGTGGCCGTATAGAATCTTTCTACTGTACAAAAGTCCTTCTGGAGATTGCGTAAAGGGGACAGATGAAACAAGGGAATAAGTTTGTAGAATCTCCCTTCTCCACACATATGGTGTCTCTTTCCTTGTGTCGGCAAAATTTTTCCCACTTGACTCACTCCTTATGTACAGCATTTCAGTGTGAAACTAAGCCAGCAGATTATGTATCCGATGAAGTAAGTAAAAAGTGCGGGCAGAATAAAGTGAAAATCCATAAAACTCTGGATATGACCAAACTTTCTATTTTCGACCCAAGTAATCAACTTGAAACTGCCGCTTCTCCCGTTACTGTCAAGGATGTTTTGGGCAAGTTTTGTTTGCACCCTTGATTTCATCCTTTGACTGATATCCAACTTTTGGGCGAAGGTACCGATTGTTTCACGTCGTTGTCGTTACTCTCGTTACCAACCCAAGCCTGACCGTTGGTCTCTAAGTTTTCAGTTGCTTTTAAAACGTTAGACAAAATGCAATTTTACTCGAATAAGCATTGCGAATATTAAAGTGTAGTAATATAATAGCGAATAAGAATTATTCTTGAACTCACTGAAATATCCATGCCATTAGAAGCTGCCGTAATGATGGTCGGGGTGTAGTGGGTGTAATTTTGGCTTATTTGAATTTCCCAGCGTAATTACCATACAGCATTCTCAAAGTCTTCTTTATGCGGATCTGAGCAACGGGGTATGTTCGAGGAAGTCGTTATTATTACCTTGCCGTTGCCGTCACAGGGAGGGAGGAAGGGATAGCCGAAGGGGAAGGTACATAAGAGGTAAAACTTTGGCTTTCATTTTTATAGGTGCTGAAAGGACGAGGAGATGCTGATAGGTATGAGTCTCTGGTGACCTATTAGCTATGAATATAAGAGGAAACTATATTACTCGGAGGGTGCGGCAGTAGTAAGCCCGCAACGGGCAAAGTCAAGCTGGTTTGAACTGTATAGTATTCCTGGAAATCTTTCCTCGTCACACTCCAATCTTTGACAATGGCCTTTTCCCTATATATCCTCTCGGTCCTTAGAACATCCTGCCGTCCCTAGTTTTTCAGCAGTTTCACACAGACTTGGCTAACTTCAAACGCTAATTAACCACGCTCTTCACCTACACGAACCGTCGGGCCGGGCACAGTGTGTAGCATATTGACACTGGCCAAGCTCACGGAAGGCCAACTGACCCGGTTATAACAACTAATGGGCATAAAGTTTGAGCAAAACTGAGCCAGAATGATCCAGAAGTTGTTTTCTTTACGGAAAAGGGAAAAAAACCAGCGGGTGGGGGCAGCTTTTGAAGAATTCTTCAGGAAACGGAGCATCTTATCTTGAGCGTTGGATATGGCATGACTGCAATTTCCTCCAAGGAATCATAATTCACAAAGTGTTTATCGCGTCAATCTTACACTTTCAATTGAATCGGCTCGAAGATTCAGTGGGAAACGTGACATTTTACCCGAGCTGTGGGTGGTTCCGCGGCTGAGCCAGTTGAGCAGTTTTTTTCAAGTGAAATTCATCGCAGTGTCCTACGCATGTACTCCTCTGTTTAGCACAAAATTGCGTGGGATTCCATGGGTTCCGTAGTTATATGCGTACGTAAAAGAATAAAATCGGTTGAATTTGTATGAAAAAAAGTACGTATATTTAAATTCCACATCCGCTTATTCTCTGAAGAATAAAGTAAGGAGTATGTATGCACAATGTGTGTGAGCGGCGTTTGTGGACATAAGAGCCGCGGGTAGGAAAAGTGTGAAGGACTGAAGTTTATCTGGTAGGAACTGATGACAACCTGGAAAGAATGATGAATTGACGTAGTGTGGCATTGAGCTGAGAATCTATTCCTCACATTCGGCGCTTTGTACGGGGCTCATAAATTACCCGGATCGAGTGCTATCCGCCGGGAAGATGCGTGTGGAGGAGTATGTGTATGGTTAGGGGTAACCCTCTCTATTTTGCCCCTTCATACTTGCACACACGATACACACAATACATTTTGCTCCCCTCCTACTTGTGGCCGCGCCGCTGGTGCTCCTGCTTGTGCCACACTCGTATCTATCATAATGTTGCCATAACCACCCGGAGATATCATGATGAACCTCGTCACCGCAATATAGCAACTTTTAGGGCTAGGGTAGGGCCCTGTGCGTTCCTACTGTAGAACATACATGCTTCGTTCCCGCCCGGCTGGCATATCCGCACACATATGAGTGTGTGAGCACCCCCCACTACAGAGTGGCACAATAATAGAAAGACTGTAGAAATGGCGTGGAATTTTACACCCTACATTAACCCTAGGCTTCAGTTTCAGTTCCACACATTATGGGCGCATTATTTTCATGGAATTATTCGCGGGAGAGTGGAGAGCCCGAGGTGGCTCCGTCAGTCCCTTTGTTGTTCTATTTACAAGTCTGAGGAGTGCGATGGGTTTAACAGCTCTGGACGCCGCATGGGTACCTCTGCGGATGAAATTTGCTAATAAATGATTCCGAGGAACACTCAGAGGTCTCCCACGCGGTCATGCAGTTTACACTGTGTCAAATCAGGAGGAAAATGGTGTGCCCTGCAGGAAGAGATACGTCCTACTACATATGCCAGCCCAATTTCAAAATTTATTGTGTGTATTTTTATTGTGAGTTTCTTTCTTTGTCAACTTTGGAGAAGAATATTCGAATATGTGAATGAATGAAATAGCTTGCTAAAAATAGACATGATCGTGCTGTGTGGGGCTGCGAGTAAATGGCGGAGGGTTGATTCTCCGATTGCGGGTTCAATCAGCCACGAACTGGACGAGTTTTGTATGTGTCCAATGCAAATAGGGCTCTGGCAAATCGGAATAATTTGTTGCCGTTGTCGTGATCGTAAGTAGATGACATGAACAGATCAGTTCTGATCTGTTCTAAATTCCGATCCGCCTTCCCTCCAGCCATTAAGTCCATTTCTGCCGTGTGCGGAGAAGTCCCTCGTGTGTGTAAAAAGAATGGGCTTCTAGCTCTGTCAGAGGCGCATCGGTATGTGATGTCTGGAGGATGTTTTGCATTCTGCGTAGTACGCTACGCACTGCTGTAGTCGTTCCATAGTATACGGGGACGGGATCACAACAAACAGAATGTGCTAGAAAACTGCGGCCATAGCATGGTTGGTGACCATCGGAAAATCATTCATGCAGAAACTCAAGTTTTTCCACAGTTGGCTCACATGCTCAGGACAATCTTGAGGTATCGGCGTAAAAAATATTAGGCGAATCTGGCTGTCCTCCTGGCCGGACCAGCTTGAATATGAAAGGGAATGTGCGACTAGAAAGTTTCTGTGGGGTGACGAGATCACTGGTCATAGTCATTCACGGCATTTGTGATCTGGCTCCGGAATTATAATGTTTTCTCTCAAACTAATCTCCAGTACACTAAATCAAGATCATGTGCAATAATTTGTTGAGTAAAAAAGGAGACACTTCACACCTTTTAACCCTTTCCTTACGACTATTTTGCAGTTAGAGTCATCGGACCTTTGCGTTTTGTGAAATGCGATTTTTAGTTAGTAATGGCTACATTTAGAGCTGGCTCTCAGATATCATCTAGCGGTGAAAAATCCAACTTTTGGAAGTTGCAATCCAGGGGACACAAGATGTGACGTAAGAATTTTTTACCGTTCACACACACGGACGTTAGTCATTCTCATCGGATCCTAAGTTGAAGTCTAATTGTAATGTAGTGATGACTAACCTTCGAAGGGGGTGAATGGTACGGCCAATTGAGATTACCTCATAGTGCGTTCATAAACACTACCGCATTCGGCTGCAGTTGTTTGAGAATGAGAGTACCTTTTTCAGACGATTGACGAACTGTTTTAGCGGTCCAAAAGTGAAGTCACCGTGGGGTGATTATCGCTCGAGTTTTGGTTCAGTTCCGGTTGTCACGACGGTGACGTACCATTTTCGGAGGAGGCCTGTAATAAACGTTGAAAAATCGACATTGTGAGCTTGGTGGCAAAGTCAATTGTTGCGCAATATTATTATTTTTGTTAACATAAACCAATCGACAAATCAGGTAAAAAACATGAAGTTGTAAAATGCGCTTCGCAGTTTGATTTGACTGTGAAAAATATTTTGGTGGGAGGAAGGTAGAAATATAAAAATTAAATTGCAATTTTCATTTGTTGTTTTCAGTTCCATCATGTTTTCGAGTGGCCCAAACTACAATAAATTAAAAACGAATCTCCGACTGGCAGTTCAGCGGCTGAAGTTGATGGAAAAGAAGAAATCAGAGCTGGCTCTAAAAGCACGGAAAGAAATTGCTGATTACATTCGTGATGGGAAAGCTGAGCGTGCCAAGATCAGAGTTGAACACATAATTAGGGAAGATTATATTGTGGAAGCGATGGAATTGGTGGAAATGTATTGTGATTTACTCTTGGCCAGATTTGGATTGCTCCAACAGATGAAGTGAGTAACTATAGTCAAATGATTGTAAGCTCGTTGTAGTAGATGCGACTTATTGGTCTTCTTGTGAAATTTTATCTTACGGTCTTGATTTTTGTTTTGATAGAGATTTGGACGAGGGTTTAAAGGAGGCGGTGTCCAGCATAATCTGGGTTTCTTTGCGGCTGCAGAGTGACTGTGCGGAGCTGAAGCTTATTTCTGATCAGTTGACTTCCAAGTATGGAAAACCATATGCAATGAGTTGCATGGACAATAGTGTTGGGACCGTGTCCGAAAAACTCATGCAGAAAATGAGTGTGCAAGCTCCGCCGAAAATATTGGTCGAGAAGTATCTAATCGAAATAGCTAAAAATTATAATGTTGATTATGAGCCTGATCAAAAGGTAATTGTTGCTCGTTTAGATTCTAGAGATGTTTTTACTTTTTGTGTAAAATTTGCTTAGTCCTTGCGTGTTTTAAATTCTAGGTACTTGACGAGGAAAACGCGGATGAGTTAATTGATTTGGGTCCCGGCCCCGATGATCGCAACAATCTGGGCGGGGGTGGCGGTGGAAGTGGAGGTGAAGTGCACCCTCCTCCCGGTTTCATCGGTTTCCCATACATGCCAGTAGTTCCTGGTCGTATCTCCCCGCAACCACCGAATTTCCAACCCTTCCAGTACCCGCAAATTCCCCCGGAAGAGCTTAAGCGGCCACTGGATGGACCCTCATCTCCATATTCGCCCATGAACATTCCTCCGGGTAGCAATGTTGGTGGCTTCGTTCATCCGGGCGGCAATGATAAAGAACTTAACTTTAATTATCAGGTGTGACTTGTATTCGGATTACATGAAAAACATAAAATAGTATAGGTGTAATTGGTGGTAATTTTCTGCACGTATAATTTCTACAGCACTGTTATATCAGAAAAACTGTGAAATTCCTCTGAGTCACGTGGATTTTATTATTAAGATTGAGTTAAAGGTTCTCATAATGCATGCGGCGGTAGTGATTTTTACGGAGTATTTTCTGTTGTATGTAAATGTTGTAAATTTTAATTTGCTTGATTTCACATGAAAACACAACAGGTAGGCGGGATGGGTAATTTTGGTCCGAGGTATGACAGCTTACCCCCACCATATAGTTCATTCCCGACTCCACCTTCGGCACCTAAGGTTCGCTTGGTTTCGTTCCCACTTAAGTTTTGGACAATAAGTACTTGAAATGTCTTCCGTTCTTCGTTTGCGCTGTCTCTTTCTTGTTTCTTCATCTCACTGTTGTTTGCCTCTCAGTGCGTTCTCTGACTGTTATTCTGTAACCTTCTGTTTGGAATGGAAACGTATGTAATCATTTGGAAACTGGTAATGATTTTGCATTTCAGGATGATTCTAAACCCAAACCCGCGCCAAGATCTAAACTCTCACCGGGTGGCAGGAATCTAGATTTACCAGATTTACCCGACTTACCGGCAGTCCCTTCAACGAATCCATCTGGTACTAATTTGGGAGGTGGAAGAGGAAATGCAAACAACAGTAATGAGGACAACAACACTGACGAAATTGACTTTGATGACTTGACTAAGCGCTTCGAAGAACTGAAAAAGAGGAAGTAGATTGTGCGAAGGAGCCTAAGATGGGAGTCTATGCTGTGCCTATAAATCATAAATTTTTAAATCGTGTTTTGATTTCTACTACTAGCTTTTGTTCGGTTATCTCGTATTCCGTAGCAATTATCACATCCAAAGCGCAACTTGTAGGGGTCCGAACAGAAAAATTGTTTCCTGCTGGATGGATTCTTTATCTCGGAATGGATCGGAACGTCTGTTAGATTTCCTTGCAATAATACATTATGTCGCCTTCCTTCTATATACTATTAGTCGTAAAGTGTATATATTTATTGCAAGCAAATATCAACGCGCATCATTATTTGTTTCTGTGTCCACAGAGTTCAGATTATATCAACACTAATAGCATTAGTTAGCTTACATTGCATTTAAGTAAACCAATAAAAATCCGTTCTATCTCTTGATTAGTTTTGATTATTTTAGTTGGGTTTTATTCGTCAGTAATCTTTGAGACATATGACAGCAGTTGAAGTTTGCGGCTTGAAGAGCAGAGCTCGGGGTCCGCGAGCTTTGAAAAATTCCTAAGGAAGTCATACAATCCATTGGTGGGCATACGGCATAGTTCTGTGTGTGACACTGAAAATAAAATGATCAACGCTGAAGTGACGGAACATTTCCTCATGTAAATTCTGTCGTTTACGAACACGGAGCTGCAGATTATTACTTGCGCAATAGGTCGTCATAAAGTATAACACGCGCTATGTTACATTTAATTGCAGGCTAAATATTTTCACACTTCGACTTGGATCAAGTTGTCTAATTTTTGTGTATTATTCACATGCTGCAGATATTTTTGAATTATTTTAGTTCAGTGAACCTAGCAGTAGCAGCAGCATACATAGCTCACCATTTATGATATCAGCAGTATATACATATGGTTGAAATCGTATCACAAATAGTTCAGGTTCCAGTCTAAGTACCTACAGTAAATGTAATATTGCCCATCTATGAGTCTGGCACTGTTTTCGCTTGTCTCGACCGTGAGTGTCAATTCTTTCTCCTCCGAAATCATTCTCAGACAGGCGCTGACAAGCAAATTTTATTTTAATTCACTAAAAAATTACCAGGTTGTGGGTCTGAAGGGTAATCGGAGAAAATCCAACATAATTTCATCTTGTTTTTTGTGTGTGGAGTGAAGGTTTTAGTTTTGGAGTACGGAGTTTGCTACATTCTGAAATTTTTAACTGACATTGCAATTAGCAGACTGACAGTTGTTTAAAGTAATTTCGTTGGAGACATGGATCCTTGGGCAATATCAGACGGGCCAGCTTTAACTTTAGGTAAAAGTTCCACTGATGATTTACAGAATAAAAATACGTTGGAATTTGAGGATCATTTCCAACCCTTTGAGCGCCTCCCAGATTCAGCTGAGTACCTATCCTCACTAGGTGAGCAAATAGCAATACATTTCAATTCCGTATGAAATATACACGTATCATACTGTATCGTTTAATAACTCGTACTAAACACTTGTTACTCATAAAATCCATTTCAGAAAACAAGCTCAAAGCTGTACAGCGGGGCTCAGCTACTGGGACCAGCTTATCATCCCGAGAAATCATTCAGTCACTGGAGGAAAATCACGACTCGTGCATGGTGCGACTGTTGACAGATTCAGTTAGCAATTTCGACAGCTCAGAACCGGATGAATTGAAAGTAAACCCTCTGTTAAAGAAATTGGCTCCTGAGAAACAGGCCGTCAGCGTTGAAGAGCTGGTTCATCTGGTGAAGGCTGACCAGCTCGCAGTTTTACTCGACGGAAGCGAGATGGAAACGGAATCTCTGAGCGAAGATCTAGAGGAATCTCCAAAGAAACCTCCCGATGCTGTTTAACTCATTTTTTCGTACTCTGGTGGGATTATTTGTGGTCGCTGCTTCAGATTCATTAAATTATCTCGTTCGTATTAGTTTGTAAGGATCGAGATGTGCCGGCAGAGCCCTACAAACTGTCAAAGATAAAGATGAAGTTGTATCTTTAGAGTCGATATCATAAAAGAGGCATTATCCACTTTGTCAAATGATTTTGAGAAAACGCGATTGTTCAATCTGGTGTGGAGATAAGATATTACGACTGTTGGTCTCGCTTGTACATGATTTATAGTGGTGCTTACTCAATTAATGATGTTAATACTATCGACATTATTTTGAAGTATTCCATTTCTGGCGGAATACTTCGAAAAAGCTCATCTTCTAGCTTCCTCCTTCAATATTCTAGCTTTAAAGTGATAATAAATTTGAAGGATTACCGTTCAAAAAGCTTAGTATGTATAGAGTAACTTCAGGAGGTTTCGACCAAAGTGTGACGACTAGTCTCGGATTTTGACAACTTGGGTACCAAACGAATCCTCTCGACAAGTACTTTCAGAATATACCACTTGTACCGATCTGGGACCTGTGGTACCAGAGATATGGGGTAAAATGTCTGATTTTCTGGGGAATTTTTTGCTATGGCAATTTCCAACCGATTTTCATAAACTTTTTTTTGTTTAATAGATAATTAAATTTTCTAAAAAGGTTATTTTTAGTTGTTCGAATTTCAGAAAACTTTGTTTCCAAATTTGTGGTACCAGAGATATGGGGTAAAATGTCTGATTTTTGGGGGAATTTTTTTCTATGGCAATTTCCAACCGATTTTCATAAACTTTTTTTGTTTAATAGATAATTAAATTTTCTAAAAAGGTTATTTTTAGTTGTTCGAATTTCAGAAAACTTTGTTTCCAAATTTCAATTCCAAATTTTGAAATTCTCATAACTCTGCAAGCACAACAGATTTCGAAAAACTAAACAAACTCATCGAAGAAAATTTATTTATCTTTTAAATGACATCAAAATCGGCCGGGTAGTTCCGGAGAAATTTGAAAATCCGAATCTGAAGTCGGTCAGTTTAAGCATTTCAATAGTCTTTTTTGGGTATAATTTTGGCTTTAACAGCGAAATAACTGCAATTAAAGCTTAGATACTTCTTCAAATGATCTAACATAGCCTAAAAATTATTTGCTTGGTAGTTTTTCCTCGATTGGTTTTAAGTGAAATTTTGGGCCACTCCTTATGAGAAATCCCATGCTAAATTCTCAGAAATAGATTTTTTTGAAATTTTCAATTCTCACATTTTTGCAAACAGTAGCTGTAGGGATGAGGATTTTCAAGTCTATTATGTATTTTGGGACGCTTGTATCCAAATATAACAAAAAATATGAGATTTGAAAATTTCACGAAAATCGATTTCTGAGAATTTAGCATGGTAATTTAGCGCTCAATCCTGAATTGTCCAATGGTTAAAAGTAATGGTTGTATTTTTCATTACAGAATACATTTTAGACTGCAGCGGTTACCCATTAGCCATTACAATACATCGTCTTCGTTGATGTCATTACCCATTACCCATTACGGTTACTTCAACATCGTTCCTATTACCCATTAACCATTAGTAATGGGTAATGGTTAATGGATGGTTACCCATTACCCCGTCTCTGCTCTAAAGATAAAACTTCATCTTTATCTTTGACAGTTTGTACGGCTCTGCCGGCACATCCAGATCCAGTATAATGCCTTGAATTTCATAATTTCCTTATTTCCTATTTCGTATTTTCTTGTTTCCTAAACGTCCAAAGTCATGGTAGCTTATTTTGTAATCACTGGTAACC
>WJFA01003695.1:0-12240 GCA_009870155.1 Pseudobourletiella spinata | reverse complement strand
ATTTCCGCACCTAAGAATTGGCCATTGTTAATCTGTCTGGAGGACCTCTCGAACGCGCATGATCATTGATTCGGGCGCTGGTGACATGTAAAAAAGTCCCCTTGTTAGTGCTAATGCTTGTGTGTGACCAGTATTTTATGCCAGTGCATTTGTGTGTCCAGCATGAAAGCTAATGTGTGTGTGTGTGTGTGTGTGTGTGTTTGTGTGTGTTTGTGCCTGTGTGTGTGTTACTGTCCAGCCTCATAATGTTCCTACCACCGTGTTTGTGTGTGTTTGTGTGTGTGTGTGTTTTATCCGAAGTTTTGCGCCACGGCCTGTCCAAACCCACACATATGTATCTGTCTTACACTTTTATCTTCTGTGGGAGTCAGAGGGGCTGGAGGAATCGTGCTGTCCCACATTGCGTGCTCCTGACTTTTATTCCATCCTCTTTATATAAATGTATATATGTGTATGTGTGTACAAACTCCATAGCGAAATCTTCCCGTGGCATGCCACGCTATTTCTATATGGTCTCGCGCTCTCGGAAGAACCCAATATAGAGAGAGAAAGAACGAAACGGAGCGGCGGTGGCTACCTCATGCATGAAATCGCAATCGTAAAGACAAATGTCCTATTTTCCATCCCATCACATGCACACTTTTTTCACATTTTTACTCACCACCACCACCACCACCAGCAGCAGCAGCACCACGTTCTGAAGGTGAAAAGTGATTTCTCACCCTCCCAAACTCCCCCATTGCCCACTACACACAACAACAAGTTAGTCCGAGTACCGTCCATTTACCTCACTATAGGTGTTTCCCAAACCATATGGTTTTTTCACTTTGATACAAAGTACTACAGCAACAACTACTATTATATACTACGAGGACTACTGGGAATGTCCACAATTTATATTGCTCTCCCCACACCGAGCGTCCAAAGCATCGTCATCATCATCATCATCATCATCTTCTTCTTCTTCCTCCTCCCGTGTAGTGGGTCATAAATTTTACACGCCTTTTAGTCGCTTATTCACCCAGCCCCGGAATGCTGACTGACTGAGATTCTTCTTCTTCTTCTTCTTCTTCTTCTTCTTCTTGTATAAGCTTTTTAGCTGGGAGGAAACCTCATCTCTCTTTCTCTCGCTCATGGCCCGCTCATGCAACTCATACATTCAAAATACCGCTCTCTTTTTTCCCTTCTCCATCTTTGCATTCTTCCGTGGTCCCTTATCTTACGAAAAAATTCACCATTAATCAACTCCATTAGAGGCCCAATCCGAAGGATTGTCAAGTCAAAGTTGCAATGTGAGTGCAATCGAGTCCGACATTGTCGAAAAATTTCATACTTGTAAACTTCCTATATGAGCTAATCATACCTATCCCGTCCCATCCGAAATTTCCGCGCTGCTGGATGAAGGAAAGGGAAATCCCGTAGACTTTTCCACAACAACCTTGAGGGATGTTGTTGGAAAGTTTTTGGCCGGTAGCAATGTCTGCTCCGATCCAGTCGACAAGATTGCACTCGGGCTCTTATAAACATCAGTCTCATCATCATATCCCATCTCTTCCCGCGGGCGAGTGATCCATCAAACACTGACCCAATTTTGGCCGCATGCAAGTCTTTGGGGATGCGTGAGTGGAATAACTTCCGTCAATTTCCAGTGGGATCATCATCCCTGCTGGATATTGTCGAGCTTCCCCGTATGGGAGGATACGAAGGGATGCCTTGTGGAGCACGTTCGATGTGCCGGCATTAACCCGGGTCACATATTGGAGGCTTTAGATATAAATGTGAGGAAGGAGTCGGGGAAAAAACCCTTAGGAAACTGTACGAGTTTTTCCTGGGGATTTTTCCATAGTTATGACACACACACGCACACAGACACATACACACACACGCACACACTCACACACAATTATGAGGGAACGATGGCGAAGAATTTTATCTGGCCTCCGTTTTCCTTTCGGACACAAACTCTTACACACACACACACACACACACACACACACACACACACACACACACACACACACACACACACACACACACACACACATACGCACACACACACACACACACACACACACACAGAAACTCAAGTACGTAACATACTCACAGCCGTCCATGTTCCCTCACTGGAAGCGGCGACTCCCTATCTCGCCAACTGTGTACTACGGTTAAACCCGCGCGCTCACTCCATTGGAAAAAGGAAACTTGAATCGGAGGATAAGATATATAATTGGGTGGAAATTATAGAGTGAGGAACTCGGAGCGGAAAAAATTCGGTTCAAGTAAAAGTTTAATGGGGAAACTCAGAGGGGAATATCGATTGATGCTCCCAGCCACACCTTGATAAACTCCATGAATAATTTAATTCCCAACCCTACCTGTCTATAATTTGAGGGCGTCACCTTCTCCGTTTGTCCTTTTTCAACATTCATGAAGATTCTCCACATACGAACTCACCCAATCCTCACACACACACACACGCACACACACGCACACACACATACACAAACGCACACACATACGCACTCACACATTCAAACACCCGCTTTCAAAACACATATACAATGTCAGCCTTGCTGGAAACTGTCGGCAGGAGTCTCATATGTCCAGCAGCTCAAGTTTACTAATATTCTTGCATAATGTAAGACACACACACACATTACACACACACACACACACACACACACACACACACACACACACATACCGACATTTCCCCAGCGTATTGTAAGTCCCACATCATGTTGTAAACCGCCGCATAGAACATATTATCGTCCAATCATATATGCAGTTGGGAGTTGGTGGAAAATTTCAAAATTTAATTCACAATTACATACAGCCCATGTTCCACCCATGTTCCTCAGTCAGCCGGCTCCCATGTAGCCAAAAATGACAATAATATGTGAGGGAAGGGAGTGAAAATCAACGCCCATTATCGATTCAACGCGGGGAAAAAATATTCTCTCCGCCTTCTGTACTACTACAGGAACCGGCCCTGACGCTCCGTCATGTTCTCCTTCCCATCCCTCATGTGTATCCTTTATATATACACATCATCTGAGAACATTTTATACACAGAGAAAAAAAAATCAACTTTCCGCTTCAGTGAAACCTCCGTGTTTTTTGGCACATCTTTGCCACGTAGCACGTTGAGGCATACGCACATGCCAGCTTATAACCTCTCATCCCATGAGAGTAAAAGTGACTCATTTGCATCACGAGATTCTTCCCGGCCCAATAACATGTCCGCCCGTGTCTGGATGCTGTTGTTGCTGTTGCTGTTGCTGCTGTTGTTGTTGTTGTTGTTGTTGTTGTTGTGGCCGTAGTTAGTAACATACTCTACAGATTTCTTCCCCGTCCACAGCGTCCATGTAATTATAATCCTGATGGACCCATTAAGAGAATAAATCTGTACCTGGACTCATCATGGATAGAATTGGTGGACTATAAACGTGTAGTATTCCTCCACTAACTCACTAGTCACTCACGTCTTTCAGTGGTATGGTAGTAGTAGTATATTCTACAGCTACGGACTTGTTCCTCCAGCATCATTTCATATTCTGAACATGAAGTGAGTAAATTTACTCCGTGTGGTAGTAACTGCTCAAGCCGAGCTGTCTGCTCTGCCATGGACAGCAATAGCATAGGCTTGTTCCGATGAGTTTGTAGCTGGAGCGGTGGTGATCCCGCAGCAGTGTGTAGTGTACAGGCCGGTTATAGATGGATGAATGGTGTGGTGAACGTCAATTTATTGGATATATATAAGCTTTGACGCGTCCAGCAATGTATAGTATGCCGGCCGCTGCTGGCTGTGTGTGTGTGTGTGTGTAAATAGGTATACGAGCGTGTCAGGGTTTCATCATGAGAACCTACTAATTTAGCATTATAGGCATATCGACTGGGTTAGTCACACACACACACACACACACACAGAATGTTTTTTTGACTACTTCAAGGTATATGAAGAACAGGTTCAGAGATTGATTGATTACAGTCACCTACTTGCTCCTCCACCACTTGGGAAATACAGTCAATTTGAATAAATCCGAGTATTTGGGGAGCTCACCAAGCAGATAAGATGTGGGGTGAATGCGTGCGTGTGTGTGTGTGTGTGTGTGTGTGTGTGTGTGTGTGTGTGTGTGTGTGTTAGTACGTGTTGGCTCATGAGATGAATCTCACGGGCATAAGGATGATTACATTGACGACGACGGCGTTGACTATTGCTCTCTTATATATTGCTGACAAGATGAGAACACGTAGGAGTGAGTGAGCTGTGCCGGAGGCTGGGAGGAATCCCCTCAATTTACTCGTAATAATTCCAATGCCAATTAAACCCATGTTAATCTCATTGAGCTCAACTGTTGTTATTGTTTGTAGCTCCTTGAATGTACCCTCATATTGGGTTAACAGGGTAAATGTGTGTGTGTGTGTGTGTGTGTGCATGTGTGTGGGAGTGTTGACAGACAGTTTGTAGTGTTGGCTGATAAGAGCGGCGTGCAGTTGACTGAGTTGAAGTGGGGAAGGTTATACAAGTCTATTTTTAACCCTGTCAATCTCCCCCATGCATTATCGGCGGATTGCGGCACATAATAGCGGGCTAGTTATGGACAACATCAGTCATTTGGGGACCAAATATTATGTTTCACAGTCAAACATCACAGTCATCATTGCCGAGTAGATTATAGCGGCACTTGAGCGACGGCTCAGTAGACACAGCAGCAGGCCGCGCTCATTGGAAATTCCCATTGAAAATCCCGTGCCTGTGTGTATGTGTGTGTGTGTAAAAAAAACTTGAGCGAAAATGCCTGATGAGCTGATTCAAGTGCATTCAAGCGGAAAGGTGGGCAGGGCTGCTGGAAGTCATGAATTTCCGAGAGATTTCAAGACTTTTCCGCGCATCATCTTCTCACAGGTTTCCCATTGGGAAACCGATTGGAGGATGTAGGGAAGGCAGAGAGAGAGAGAGAGAGAGAGCCAGGACCATACTAGTTCGTGCCTTGTATTAAATTAGTCTCTCCTAGCATTTCCCAAGCCTTCTCGTAGCACAAGCCTGTCGTCCCAACCGGACCTTTACCATGGAGGCGCAAAAACGCACACACAAACACACACACACTCGCACACACACTGGCAAGCCTACAAACACACACACACACACATACATTTGTCATAGACATTCGAGCCGACACGGCTAGTCGCTATACCCGCCATGGTGGTACGCTTATCTCGTGTTTCGTGGCCGGGGAGCAAGCTCCAAAAGCGAGTTGTGTTAGCCGTAGAATTTTTTTCATGTCGTCCACAACAACAACAACAACATCACACACATCTCTAGCCCGACAGAAAGGGTTGCCAGCATTGGTGTGCATGTGTTTGTGTGTGTGTGTGTCTGATGGGATTCCATGCAACTCTGGGTTCACTCCTCCATGTGGGCCTCTCACATCTCTCATCCTTCCTTCCTTTGGGAATCAACTCTATGGTCTCCACTATCCTCGGACGGAATCTTCTTCTTCTTCTTCTTCTACCTCTTCTTCCATTGGGCGTGTCACAGTCGTGACTCAAGGGTCACGGACGGCAGAAGGTCAGGCTGAGGAACCACCTTTAAAAATGGAGGTTGGCTCATCCGGGGTCTATAGGCGCGAGGATACTGCTATGGTAAATTCTTTGGTAAAAAGGACTACACCACACGGCAGTATAGTATTCTTCTGAGCCAGTAGTACATATGTATTGGGCACGGTGTTGTAAAGGATCCTTTGTACTCACACTAGTAGTACCTACTTTACACTCTTTGGCCAGTAGTAGTAGTGATAGTGTTTTCTCCGCTGCAGGCATAGGCAGGCAGGCCCTCATAATGTGTGTGTGTGTGTGTGTGTATGCGTTCCTATGTGGATGTCATGTGTGGGATGAGTGCGGCGGACGCCGCCGCGGAGAAATTTGCGGGATCAATTAAACCTTCTGTCATGCCCTTGTCACAAACACTGGTATTGACACCGGCTCCGAACGTCTGGGAACAAATTGCTGTCAAAATGAGGATAATGGCCAGTGTCACGTCCGGGTGATGAGTGACTTGCTCTAATTGGCCAGACTAATTGAACTGGAGTCAGCGCTCTATAGGTGTCATTAGTATGTATACACATGCTGCTCCACAGCAGCACTGCTGCCCACAGTATATGAGGGTGGTGCATGGGAGCCGGTGGAGCTTCCGACCAGCTTTTCTGCCAACAAACATGTGCCCGATGCTGGCGAGAGGAGATATACACAGACTGCAGTGGATAAGATAGATGGGATATTACGTGGTGGTAACAGTGCTGTCCATCGAAAATTTTTCATTATTCCCAACAACGTTATCCAGGCCTGGAGCAATTTCAAGTATTATTAAAATATTCATGCATAGCGGCGACGGCGGACAGACTACCACTATACTACGACTGAAAGTATCAGTGTTTACAATCTGTCTTCTGAAGCGGGAGCTCAAGATCTCATCTCGCTCTACGTCGAGCGTTTCAAGATAGGGCGGGTGTGTGTGTGTGTGTGTGTGTGTGTCTGTGCGGGGAAAAAAGATGAGCTTTCGGAAGCCCTCAGTCGACAAAGTGTGACAAATTTGAGAATGGAATGAGCGAGGACTGTATTATAGTGGATACAATAATGTGCATGCGGGGTGGGGTGAATGTGGAAAAAAATAATAAGAAATTTTTGACTTCTCCATAAAGAAGGCGACGGGGATCGCATACCCACACACACACACACACACATGTGAGCACAGTAGCAGTTCTCCTGCCTGCATTCATCCGCGGGGTCGGTCGACATTTTAATTTTTCCAGCGCTAGAGAGTTCAGATAGTGAGTAAGTGTAAGAGAAGGAGAGAGAGAGAGAGAGAGAGAGCGGGAGATTGAAAAAAATCAGGACATAGATAGAGATGAGGCTCTATTTTTTTTGCCCAGAGAATTTTCCACACTTGGTTGGAGATCAATTGTTCTGGACGGAAATGCGCCGTCTTATACCATTTTTTACCCATCATTTTTCGGCATGGTATTGTAATTGAACATCCCATTGTTCACCCGGATTTCCACTCTTTCTTTCCATATTAAGTTCACATGGAGGCTGGATGAGCGAGCGGAGGGCGCGTACTTCCACATCATATGGAACGCATAGTACAATCTTTTCACTCTCAGTCAGTGAGTCATAGAAGGCAGCTCTCAGAACGCACAGTTCCATCCAACTCCCAAATCCTCCAATATCCGCACCTGACTTTTTTTTCGATTTCCTATATATATATATATATATTCTATACAACGGCTCTTCTTGGGACCATTAGTGGCAATGCTATTAGACTTGACTCCTACGGGCGTGTGTGGAGTGTACATATGGGCAAATCCATTGAATCCTGTGGATTATGGACTTTTGGAGTGTCTATTAATGGATTTTTTTGTAGGGAAAAAGAACTACTACACACTATAATACAAGGATTGAGCAAGCATTAGTTTCCAACTTGTTCGCAGAGATTATTTAATGGATTACATTATGGAGATACACTTTTACATTATGGATGCTCGGCAAAAGGACGGTAGTGGAGCGAGTGGGGCTTCAAGATTGTAAGGATGATTGGGTAGTAGTAACTTCATGTACACGCATAAGAGGGCACTTCAGAGACGTCCAAAAGAGGGAGATTTCCGTCGCTCGGATGTTGGTTGACAATGAGGTGTGTGCGTAATACTTTTTCCATCTGTAGGGTGGTTAAAATCATGAGATTTATTTGCAATTTGAACGTTACATTAGTAGTATTAAGATGGGAAAATAAAAGGGTGAGTTGAAATGGGGAGGATTTTTCAAATGCGAAAGCAAAACCACAAAACTATAAGTTTGGAGGATCAAGAATATTGATGGGGAAAACAAAAGTGGACATGACCAACTGTACAGAGTGCGGAGGCAGTTGAACAAATAACACGGGATGTTCGAAGTACATTTTAATATTTAAGAGTCATCACATTACTTACATTTTGTTGTGAGTCTTCATGTGGGATCCGGAACCTTTCCAAATAATTGCCAGTTTCCCAGCAGCGAGTCAAATTATCCAACCTGGTTGCCACCCCATCCTTGCCTATGGCTTCGTCAAAATAAATCAGACGAGTAGGAAAACCATCGAGTCAATAATTCCCGTTAAAAGCTTTGACGGCGACAGTACATCACACTTGAACTCTTTCTTCATCCTACGTGTAAGTTGGTGGTGCTATCTGGAACTTTATCAATCCTAAATAAATAAGTAAGCGACGAAAAAAACAACACTTACAGTTTCACGCCTCCTTCACATGATTCAATGTAAATATTACGGGATGAAATGTTGTGTGCAGGCACTACTACATAATTCTCACTAATCCCCGACTTATTGGCTTCAAAAATGCATGCGCTTCGTTTGAGCCCCGATCTCATCTCTAAGGTCGGCTGATGGCCTCAAAGGATGTTCCTGATACGAGATTCCAGTGCATTGAGTGAAAAGGCAGTAGAAAATCACCATGCTCGGAGCGTCAAGCATTCTGTCAAAACAGTTGATACTATAGCAAATAAACATGTGACAATGGGTGAAAACCGACGTATCCAATGACCATTCAAATAATATTGCTCAACGCAAACTATTTACCTCAAAACAAGCTATCATACGTCCGACTGAACCAGATGGATCTGGATTATGAGTTGAGGAACTGGTTGGTGGGCATCTGCTGCTGCGTTGTTGGGTGGGATGGCTCTGGTCTTATTATTATTATATCGCCTTGAACTTGATACCCCTTCGGCCAGGAATTATTATTTGCTCAGCGTCTCATTCACTTTTCACACTATTGGAAAGTCAAATAAGAAAAGAGATAGTGTCATTATTTTATTGACTCACTTTAAATGTACCGATTGCCCTAAAACCTATCAGAAAGAAGGACGTATTTCTTATATATATTTGAACTTGAGCAATTACAATGTAAATTTTCCAGTGTATACGAACCTCTTGTGCACATTTAAACTATAATAAAAATCTTTTCTTTCCCCAAAGAGCCCAAATAGATTGAGAAATAACAGTTTCATCGAAACCAGTGCCATTGTCACTTGGTCACGTGGGCAAACAGGAGAACAACTACTAAAAGCGGAGTAATTGACGCGCCACAGGAGGGCAAGGAATCGGTTACGACCGCAAAAATTTGTTTACCTTTGCACTGATATTAAACACGCTTCGTGTCCTCCTACTGAAGAGAAAACCGACAGAAGTTTTACAGTCCCATGTTTTTTTTCAGTTCTACAGGTCAAAGTTGATACATTTGTAGTAGCCAATTACGACCGGAAGGCAGAGCCGGTGTTTAAACGTGACGCTCCTCATGCGTTTCATTATTGAAAAGCCATCGAGAACTAGCTCAATGAATGACATTTTCAATGACTGCATATGGAAGGTGGCTAAATCAAACAGTCTGCACGTGGACTATGGTTTTGAACTCCTTGTTGGCCTTGTGATATTTCCTTTATTATTGTGAAATCAAATAAATCACATATCATCTGTGTAATTTATTTAATACGGTTTATATTCTCAAGGCTCTGTAATAGCTAGTATCTTTTTCAATAATAAAAGTACACGATAATCATCCCAGGCCTCATTCTCTTTGTCTCATTCATTGGAGCAGTTTTCAAATTTTCCATGTCTCAACGTCCATCCGACACATAGTACAGAGGTCAGCCGTCAGCCCATATATGACGGGTGTTCTGCTGAAAATAATTGATAAATAATAAATATATGCCGAACTCTGGGAAGATATCCATGTATATTTATCCCCATTAATTCTTGTACAAGTAAAACGTAGCTTTTCGGACGAGTTTTTCAAAGATCCCGATGTTAATTTTAATTCCATTTATTTATCATTTGTGTATCCAAGTACATTTGTCAAGAAGTACACGTATGGATTATCCCTGTCAATATAGAGATATGTAACGTGTCATTGAAAGTCAACAAGATCCAAAAGTCAAGTCTGAATCATCATTATCATCACCATCATCATCATTATCGTCAGACGTACCGTACGGCACTCCGTGTTCCCTTATACAATTGCAAGACACATGTTGACCAAGATGAGTGCGTAGTAGAAGCCTCCAACTTGGTCGTCATGAATTCCACCCCCAAAACATTATGGTTTTACATGGTGAATAACCCTAAATTTGAAGAGTTAATTGCTTGTAATACATTGAATTGTCGAGACTGATGACTATGCTAAGCTGTCCAATAAAATTACTTGATAATATTTATGACCGGTTTTTACTTTTAATTTACACACGCTAACTCACAAGTGTGTGTGCTTGTGTGTGTGTGTGTACCTAACCATACAAGTGCTATTAACTTGGTGTATACTAGTAATATAATAACCGCAACGGCCTACCATAACCTATCCTTTACTCACAGAGTATAGTAATACTTCCGAAAAAGTATAATACTAATCACTAACCTGCTCATATCTTACATTATTAATGCAATTACTATCCACTGTCTTGTTCATATCCCATAGAAATCCATTACTAATCACCATCTCTTTCATGTCCTACAGAAATGCAGTGCAAATCATCATCTTTTTCATATCCTACAAAAATGCAAGTCAAATCACTATCTTTTTCCTATCCTACAGAAGTCAACAAGTCAAATCACCATCTTCTTCCTATTCTCAATAGGATTGCTTTTGCTGGACTAAATCCCATTCTAACCTACAGTATTTACACTGCACATAAACTTCCCCTCAATGTGTCAAAGCCATCATCATCACCAACCCTGCCTCATCCCCAACAACTGCCACACCATAACGGATCTCCCCAATTTTTCCACGAGGATCACTTTTAGATCAAGAAAAATTCGCAACCTCCATCCTCAATCCTGTGGGAAGGATTCCGGCGGCGGCCGAGTTTCCCTCCTCACTTCAAAAAATCCAGCCGCCCTCATCATCTCTCTGCGGTTTTCCAAGAAAAATCCCTCAACTCTGAGAAGCAAGGTCCGCTTAATGTGCCGTAAATTTTCCAGACGGCGTGGCAATCCCCTGTATACCCACACACTCCTCCAAATGCACACTACAATGGCCACATATATTTTCCTCCGTAATCCCGTCGTACCGTCCGCTTAAACAACAACAACAACATCAGCTCCCCCTCACTCTGCCGGAATGATATGCAGTGCGATGTCTGGTCATTTGGGAAAACACATGTAAAAATAATTACAGGCTTGAGTACAAAAGATTGCTGGCAGGACATCAATCTCCCAGTGGCCTGGATGTATGGACCGCTCTTGGCAATAGCAGTGTATAGTACTGTTGTGTAGTAGTATTAGCAGTAGTAGTAGCAACAGTAATGGCAAGTACTACTTGAACCTATACAGCAGCGATGACGACGACGACGACGAGAACCCCCTACACATTGTCCGCTGAACATACGCCTTCACAGGTGAGGGTGTACACCTGATGGAGACCGATAAGGCCATAGCCGTGACCAATAAGCTTTGACGATAGGAGACGGAGACGGGAGGAAACCGCAAGGAAATAACGTTGTTTTTTCCTCATTCCATTTATTATTATGGCAAAAGATTTATATCGGCCGCCCGGCCGGCCGCTGGCTAAGGCCCCTCACTTCACCACACACACACACTCCTTTCCCACTACTACTACGGCAGTACACGCCGTGGTGTGTGGACACACATAGCCACACCAATGACCATTGGCTCACATGTATTTTTTTCCGCTCACCCTTCTAGACCCACACACACACACACACACACACACACACACACACACACACACACACACGCACATATATAATATACGTGGGCAAAAATCAACACCGAAAGGAGTTGTAGGAGTTGCGCATTATCAAGTTTCCGCATCCCCCACATGCATACACATACAAAAACACACACGCACACACACACACACACACACACGGACACGCACACCCCTTGAGCCACTTCCACCGCACAGACCAATCCTGGTGCCCACAGCGAGGGAAAAGTCACCAGGAATCTGCATAATAAACACATATTTTATGATTATTTACTCAATGCTCTCAATCTTCTTTTTATCATCCCATTATTACATACTTTACCATCACTTGTTCCGACTTTTTATGACGTCTTACCTTTCAACCACACTCTCCTGCATTCATTCTGGACTGGGCCGTGTGTGTGTGTGTGTGTGCGTGTGTGTGTGTGTGTGTGTGTGTGTGTGTGTGTGTGTGTGCACTGTGCACCACAGG
>WJFA01003694.1:0-12242 GCA_009870155.1 Pseudobourletiella spinata | reverse complement strand
TAAACTGATAATAAGCTAAGGAATCAAAGTTTATTTCAAGAAGTTTGCTCCAGAGCGGTCCGACACTGACTGAGTCTTCGCACGATGAGGAGTGAGCAGAAAACCTTCTGCTACACTTTTAATAATAATATTATAATCCTGTGGCTGTTACACCTCTCCGCTCCTTCAATAAAAAATCGTAACGTTTAAGGAAAAATACAATTGAGGACAACAATACAAAAAACAGGTTACAAAAAGGGGCTTAATCAGAGAAAAGACAATCCGACTCTTGTAGCTGCTTGGCCCGTTTCCCGCCGCGAATTCGATTGGCGCGGCAGCGTTCTTCTTGAGTGGTTCGCTGACCTGTGAGATTGGCGCGTTGGTACAGGCGGAACGATGTCAGATCTCTGTGGTACCTCACGTACATTGACTAACTACAAGCTTCCTAATCTGTAACCAGGGGATTTTTATTACAAATTCATCATTTTAATAACTCCTTTCTGCCAGTTGTCCGCAACTAATTGCACAATTGCACTAGTCTACTAAATAAGGGGCCCAGTCAGTTGCTGGCAGTTTATTACAGCGAAATGAGAACATTAAGTATTCATAAAGTAATACCTTATGACCATGCTCGAAAAAACTTCCCTCCCAATATTTATATTAGGGAGATTATCAAGTTTTTTCCATTTAATGCAATGAACAACTTAAATTTCTTTGGGTTGGGTTAAGATGATTCAAAAGTTAACAGCAGTTTTTACTCGGTTTGGAAAAGGAAAAGTTTTGGAACAAACCAAAGAAAATTTCCAACAAGCAAATTGCAAATATGAATGTTTGACGAATCAAGCGCGGGAATATGATTTCTTAACATATTTGAAAACACACTGATCTTAAAAGTGCTTCTTGGCTAGTTTGTACTCAGGGTTGGAAAATGTTTAAATTTTTCAAAATACCAAAGGGGGACCCGTCGGTAAAATAAATCCTTATTATTCCCTAGTGAAATTTCCAAGAATCGGAGTTGATGGAATTTTGAAGTCGATTATTTTTTAAACTTACGAGAACCAACCACAGTCTCTTCACGGTATATTAGAACGACATGTACACCATCGTTTTCTGCACTGTCTGAAACATCGGAACAGGCTAAAATTTCTTGCGCATGGCGCGGTTTAGTCCCAAAAAAAATAAATTAAAAGTGATTTTCGTGAAATCCAAAATGGAAATTTTCTTATGGTATTTAACATGGGAAGTTTTTGTTTTACAATGGTCCCCCCTTTGCACAATTTCAGGAAAACCATTGCATGTGTTGTTGAGTCAAACAAAAAAACACTTTTGTGGAAAATACTAAAAATTGTATAGAAATGGTGTAAACAGTGCAATTTTTCCTCCTGTTTGCAGCATATCGACGGCTAAACTGCAAAAGCCAGCATTTGATTTTTGCCTCAGCTGCAAAATCCAGCACATGCCAACTGTAAAAATTTCTAAACGCAAAACCGTCTATTTTTTCTGCGCCGTGTAAAACAAGAGGCGGGCAGAAAAGATCAAGTTTGAAAAAAATTAGGAACTTTGGGAACTTCAATTTTAATATAATTTATAGTGAATTACGCCAAAACTAGCCATAGAACCTAAGTTTTAATAAATTGAATTTTTTTCTGGTGTGGTTTGGAGTATTTTAGCTAGTTGTGGATATGGCAGGTTTTGACAAAACAAAAGTGGATATGGTGGGTCTTGCAATTGAGCCAAAAATCAAATGCAGTTTAACTTTGCAGTTTAGCCGTCGATATACTATTTTCCACAAGAGTTTTACTTTGCTCGAGTCAAGAGCACATGCCGTGATTTTCCTGAAATTTTTGAAAGGGGGGACCATTGGAAAACAAAAACTTCCCATGTTAAATACCATAAGAAAATTCCCATTTTGGATTTCACGAAAATCACTTTTAATTTATTTTTTCGGGACTAAACCGCGGCAAAACCGGTCCGTTGTGTACACCTGACTGAGCCTCCTATTAATTCAACTAAACTTCCAACAATTATAGCCATAAAAATGATAAAAAAACCCTCCATCCTCCTCCGAATATGTACCATTGGCCAAGAGGAATAACGTATAACTCTACTATTACAACCAGGAATGTGAGCAATAAAAACTCAACGGGGGATGGATCATTTTATGTGATAATCCACCGGATGGAAATAAACGGGAAATTTACTCCAAGGTTCCATAGCAAAATGTGTTTGGGAATCTCCATCAGTCCTACATCTATTATATTGAACTACTCTCATCTATTCACCTGACTCATACCTCCCGTCCCGCCTCGTTGGAATTCTGGTGTATGGGTAAGTACACTTACGTCTTCCCGTCTCCATCATCCCTGTCAGTAGAATCCTGTCGCCGCAAGAATCCCTCACGGTCTACGTGGAGTCAAATGAGCATTCCATCAGATCTCCAACCCTCACAGTAATAATAATAAGTGAGTGAAATGAGATCTTGAGCCTATACCCCGTAGGCTGCTCGTTGCTCATTCCCGCTCCAACTTGCTCCGTGGTACTGTGTGCAAAGACGAGAGGACAGGGTATGTATGCATACCTTTTGTGGAGAAGGATAAGGTCCTAAGATGAAGAGTCATCCATCATTCGCTCAAAGTTGGCCGGGTGAGTGGTTGTATGGAAACCGCAGAGAAGAGAGGGTGTAGCCTCTTCCATCCTCATCCCCAAAGACGGATATAGCAGAAGGGAGGCCGTCGCTCTGAAAGTTTTATCAGTGTGCTCATTTCGCCCTTCGTTTTCAATTTTCCTGATCAATTTAGCCGGCGAGGAGGGACAATGTGCTGGGGGACTACGAGTTTGAATGAACTCATGTGCCACGGAGGAACGTGGGCTCAGCCGCGGATCCCGAAGCACGTATGAGCACTTTTAGCCATCACGAATAATCAACTTGTCCGTCGTACTCCAGCAGCCGGCAGATTCCCTCGCTCTCTCTCTCTATACTACTGCTATTACTACCACTACTGCTGATACTACTACTACTACCCTCTCCGTTTTCCACGGACTCTTTCGCCTGACGTCATATTCAACTGAATAAATTATCTTATTATAGTACTAGACACTATAAGGGTGAACTTGATATGATCCCGCGTCGGTGAGACTAATAAGGATGTGCACGAGCACCTCTACGCTCCCATGTTTCTCCAAGTGCTCATGTTTGTTCACACGCACTCACACATGCATGCACAGCGAGTCTGGTTATTGCATAAATTAGTATCCATGTCTCACTTAACCACTTTAATCGAACTATGTGGGAGAAGCGGCCCGTTCTTCCCGATCAGGCACTCCGTTATACCTCCGGTGGTCGTCAGGTGTTCCTGCATCTCATCTCATACCGACCCCAGTTGGATCGATTCACAAACTCCGTACACAATTTTTCTAAGTATTTCAGGGTCTCATGCGGACTAGGATTACGCCCCAGTAACCAGATGAGGGTACTTGCTCCCATGAAATGTTCCATTGGTGGACATGGTGGGGGAATTGGGACGTTTTATCTTCGCCTTCTGAAGCTGGAGAGGGTAGTGGTACGGAATAGAAATAGAGTTTGTTGCTTTTCCTCCGCTAAAAACATGGATGGGAATGGAGGATGGAATAGAAGCCACAAATGGTTCTTTTACACGCAGTCGGGAGGAGCAAATAAATTAGCTACTAAATGGTTATCCTCCCTGACTTTACGTGCCTCCTCTAGTCCCACCAGCTCCCCATCCTACCTGACGACCATATAGAGATGTCCGCATGACTGGTTTCTACTACTTTTACTGCTACCAGGAGTTGAGACAAAAAAGCTACAGTTTACTTCCTTCCTCTTCATAACCATCCTGTAAGCTAGCAGTGTAAGCCATAGTCGTATACCTACGAAAATAGTCCCGTATGTTCTGTCGTCCTTCTCAAAAGCCTTATGACCCGCTGGTGTGCCGCAACATAGAGAAGGACAATGAGGTTAGCACAACCGGAAATTCAATGATACACGCTTTGTCGAACACTAAAGGTGGGTGCGCGCGTTGGAGAACGATAATAGCTGTGAGCTCCGGAGTCAGCTCTCCCACATTACTAACGTGACTTGACCGTGAGCCACCATTCCACATTTTTTACCTCGAACCCCACCAACCAGAAGAATTACATGGTGAAGCTCACTTGAGTTATACATGAGCCGAACCTTCTGTGGAAAATTCTCGTGTGGTTCCATGAGCTGGCCAGTAAAATATTACCTCCAACCAGCCCGCCTCTGGACCCCAGTTTGTCTCTCTTTACCCAACAAGTGAACTGTGCAGTTGGTGGCATAATTGTAATTTGAAATTTTGTGAGAGTAGACAAAACTTTCAAATCCTGGATTGAATCATACATCTAGTATCTAAATCCAAAATTCTATGAGCACTGCACTGTTGTCGACCCAGGGGCGGAAATAAAGTGACGTGGATCATGGTACTCATCCCGTTTTACCCAAACTTGAGAACTGAACAATTATTATTGTTGGCGATGAAATGAGATTTTAGAGCGTCAAATTATTTCTGAATAGAATAGAATCTTTATTATTACAATAATTGTCACGTTTACAGTGTTTACATCCTGGGATGAGATGGCGAGGAAGCTCTGTAATAAGATTAAGTTACTCGGTAGTTTTATCGTTCTCACGCCCTCACCCTGTCCCTCACGCTCACTCTATCTGAACCTCTCAGTCGAAATTATATTATACTCTCGTTTCATCTCGATGAATAATAACATCAAAAATTCTCTTACATGTGTATTTAATATCCTTAACCAAATTGCAAAACATCAACCATGTATACATAACAGTGATGCTGGTCCAAGAAAATCCTTTATGTATATATATGCATATACATACATAAGATATATGTATAAATGTATTTATAATTGAGTACACCCACACGCAGTGTAGTTTGTAACTAATGTGTATCATAGAACAGTAGTTGTTGTTTCTCGGCTTCCACTTAAGGAAATGTTCTTTACGGACTTCATGGAGCTATGCCGTCGTGTGATCCTTTCCTTTTTCCGCGACGATCCAGTTTTTCAAGTTGATGCATTATGAAGTAGAGACCGCCGTATTGGCGTGGAATTAGTGCTTCGCATTTTTCCCCGTCGTCGGCTTCCTATCATTTCGGAGACTCAAACTGGACTGAAACCTCCGCGGAAATAATTTTTTGTGTGTAGGATTGACCTTCCTGGTCGCCAATCGAAAGATGTCACTGAAGTCGAAATCCCTTTGGCAACTTTACCAGTTATGTCCGCTTAACCTGTAACTTGTACACATGTAGACCCCCCTCAAATCCTGGTAATAATGACTTCAAAGGAAACGAGCTAGGTCCTTCCGGGGTAAAATCGCTTATTCCCACTACAACGGGGGAGGTATCTTGGTTAAAGCACGAATTTTCTGTGAATATATGCATACGGCACGTTTAGATGTGCCACTAACATTCTTACGTAGAAAAGTCTTGTCTCCACCGAGCTCTTCTCTATGATCATCTCAATGCATGACGTGAAATAGAGACAGAGTTTGCAGAATTGGAGTTTGGGGTGGAAGGAGTGCGGGGTATGAGGGGGGAGTGAACTCAAGAGGACACTTACATAGGGCGTGCTGGAGGGCATTTAAAAGTAAAGTAGAATGTATAATATAGTGACAGTATTATTTGTCCCTTATGACTGCCTAATGCATCACACTTTTCGACGACCGCAACATATGTCGGGCTTCAGCGCACAAATACACACACACACACACACATGCATACACACACGGTCTTGTTCCCATACGTGCCTTTAAGCCGGCTTAACAAAATACATAGTAGCTCCCCGCCCACATGTCTGGAGGTACGAGAAAACATACAGTTGGCAATCCGCTCACGGTAGGATCTTACAGGACCTGTACTTACGCTACAGTTCCTCACCGGCGCGGAACTTCTGAGCCGTATTCCACATTATTCACAGATTTCCAAGGGATAAATCCCTTTTTTGTAGCCTTAAAAGCAGCTGGACTATTTCCACCGGAAATAGTCCAGCTACACTACGACACACTTACAACACACGGCATCCTATTCGGATACCACATATTGTAATACACGTAAACGTGTATTACAGTCAGAAACCCCTCCTTTTAGCCTCACATTAGCCTTGAAAAGTAACAAGAAACGGAGGGAGAAAGTAATAGTGGCAGCTATATCGAATGTACCAGTTGGAAACCGCCTCCTACTTTGGTGGTGACAGGAACAGGGGGAAACTTGGCCGCGCCTTTGCATAAAATTGAAATAAAGATTTGCGTCCTCCGTCCATTTCGTCCTCATCGCCAGCCACCAGCCCTCCATGTGAGAGATGTGAGAGAGTCCGTGTGGGCCACGAAAAGGAGTAGATTGTGAGCAAGGGGACCGGTAGACCTCCAAGGAGCCCTGTTGGAGTTGTATTAGGCCCGGGTGCTCCACCAGCTTGCTCCGGCTCAACTTGTCCCTAACATTTGCTCATTTACATATCCCTATTCAGCCGTGAGCAATTCATACTTCTATGGTTGACTCTCGAGTTCCCTGCTTTCACTACCACTCCAAACTATTCTGCTGTACTAGCACTATGCTAAAAGTATGCTCCTCCCTCCTCAAGTAGAGATATTTTCTCAGGCTGAAAATACATTCCGGATCCAGTCCAGATGACTCTCTATCCATCTCCGTCATTTGTAGTCGAGAGGTAAATATTTGAAGAGTCAGCGGAGCGGGTCAAATGATTGCCGAAGAAATTATTTTGACGCCGTTGTAGGATCCTATTCAAAATCCCGGATTCACTCCAACTCCAAGCTCATTTCAAAGGGGTCACGTGAAGTTTCTTAGAATTTGCGGGGTTCATTCTCCTCCACGATTCCTTTTACTTTCCTTTTGCTTTATTGGAATGAGGGATCCTGATTACACTGCAATAAGATTGGGATGGTGAATTGTGGCAGTGGCTCGGTCTTGAATTTACTCCGAATCTCTTTTTCGTACCTGTTGCATTCAGTACATCCCATCTCCAGTCTCGTTAGTGAGAAATAATAAATGATATGTGATGGCAGGGGCGTGCACTGTTTTTTTCCCGAATCTGGAGTCGTAAATAAGTCATTCAGTGTTATTAGTTAGATGCTTACCGAACTTTGTGGATGTGTGCGTGTCTAGGTGGGCATTCTTAGGTGTGCGTGTTTGAGCCTATGTACGCGGTTTTTTTTTGTGTGTACGCATAATTGTGTCTGCAAAAGCGTTTGCATGTACGTCAATTTTATTGATGTACAATGTCTGGCGTACCCTTCTAACACAAAACCGTAGGAAATCATTGTTGAGATTGTAATTTAGACCATCCGGTGTGTGCTTATAAGTTTTATTTGCTATCAAAAAGTACTTGACATTACGTCATGCTGTAAATTACTATTTAATTAATTATATTCTCATACCCTAAAGTATCAGTCGTAGAAGAACTCATACCTATACTTGGATAACTTCTGATGACGATTCTGTTGGGTAGGTACTACGTAAATCACGCTATTTCTCTCGAAACTGTCCAACACAAGTGACCAGTCGCATTACGGGACTCTGTAATGTAGTTCTTTAAACTGTTTCGAACTCGGCGGGCAAAACAAATGAGCGAGCATCCTCCTTAGCCCCTTCCCAAGAACAAATTGCAAGTGAGGATTAAAGCTCAAAATTATGCAGGAATCGCCTGTGACTAGCGTGGATTATGTATGTACTCCAGGTTTGACCGTGAGATATGCTACTATTTTGTACCTACCAGCAATGCTAGGGTAGTGTTCTTTGAGCTATCCTCGACTGATGAGACTTTGCGGAGGTGTAGCCTACATTACAACATGAAGGAAGTTATTACGATTGCTGCCTAGCTGTATTAGCACCTTTTTTGTAAATGATTGTGTTTGAAATTTGTAGTATGTCTTGGTATGGCCCTAATTCAATATTATGCTTCCGGTTTTAGCCTGTTGTTAGGCTTTGAAAAAAAACATGGGCTGCGGTTATTAGGATTTTTCAAGCATACTGATATTCTATACCCATACCCAATCCCTTCGTAAGTCGTACACAAATACTCAGCGGGTCCAGTCTTTCGCACGTGATGAACTACGTTTTAAGTTGGAAAGCTTACTTGTTCAAATTCTGCTACAGTGACAAAATACGTGATCTCACTGACGTTGCTTTTTGTAAGTTTGAAGAATCCAATTGACAGATGGGGAAAGTGATAAAAAATAAATATAAAAGGACTAGCAAAGCACTTTATATATTGCCCGCTCTTCCTTCCGAGTTTCGCTGCGACGTGTCAAAGAAATCTTTGTATTCTAGACAATTTGAAAACGTTCAATTTTCCTTCAAACTTTCAGCAGCACTTGTAACACACGTACGTCACTTACAGTCAATTTCAAAAAATTTAATACAGCCAACAGCATGTAAAACAGCCTTACAACCTGATATTTCAGCTAAACGTTGGAAATTTGTAGGTTTTCCTTTAGCTACATGAGCTATGCAAAAACATACAATACCAATGCGAATCTTGTGGCTCACTGTGACGTCTACTCAAGCCTTTTCTTCTGGAATGAATGATTCAAAGCATTTACGGTATGTCTATCACCGGGGTTAAAATTCATCCGAAAATCTTTCCCTGCAATCTATGAATATGATACGATTTTCTTGCGGTTTCCCAGACAGATCACATATGGCCTCACCCAAGTAGCTAACCAGTCAGACTTGAGAGTAAGTTTGAAATGGACAAGTCAAGAATTCATGATGGAGAAGGAACAGGTAATTACTACCGGTTCGTCACGTTAATGATACTGGAAGTACCCGTGACTATTTTCATGTAAACTTGAGATGTTCCTACGGACTCTGCAGTGCTAAGGGAGCGCAGTTGGCACATTTGGAAGCCCCTCACTCAGGTACCCCCACCCAAGATTTCATACTGAGGAATAAGTTCTTTACTCAAGATCAACTTAAAAGTTTTTCATCCAACAGTCCCGGTAGTATAAATATGAAATGACTTAATGAACCCTCTCGAAATGAGCTGTTGCGACTTACGAGCCTTTGCAGCAATACGATGGAGGGCATCCCTGGCTCCACTCAAAAAGTTACTACTACGTACTCATCGGTCATGAAAATGTTCCTCGTGAGATGCACTCACTGGGTTGGGGAGACGACGCCTACACACGTGCACATGATTTCGGGGGAGTGCTCTAAAATGCATAACATTTCCGTCCGCCAAAAGTGGAGAGTTAAATATTTACGGTGGAGGTTAGTTTCCCTTGTGTGTAAGGGGACGTAGCCAGACGGATTGTAAGGAGACTGCGGGTGAAATTATGGTAAGTCAAGTTTTGTTATGACTCATAAATTCCTCCACCTTATCCCCTACTTACTTTACGTATCCCTCTATACATGCTCCTCAGTTTACATTCATTTTCTGCACATTGAAAATGTTTAAAGAAGCCATGTTAATAATTAAATAGAAAGAAAGGAAGGAAGGAAGAAAGAAATGTGTCTCTTTCCCCTTGTAACTACAGCTTAAGCTGGGTTTACAGGAGGACCAAGGCTGTTAAGGAAGCAGACTTCTCCTTCCTCTGAACATGTAGGAATGTGCATGTGTGTCTCTGTGTGTGTGCTTATGTGTGTAAATGTGCACGTACTAATGGGAGCACTGTGGCAATTCCATTCCTCCCTCCTCATCTTAACGCGCGCGTGTGAGAATTCGCAGAGGGGAAAACCATTTCTCTTGTTTAGGTATCTTGCCGTTGAAGACGGAGAGAAACGACAGCAACCACCACCACCACTCTTGCCGCCTTTATTTGTTCAGAGGATCTCTACTACACACTTGGTGGAAACTTTTTAAGTTCTATATAGCCAACCTGATCTGTGCACTGTAGAGATAAAAAAGTTTGTGTGCGTCGTAGAAGAAGGTATGCGATCCCCGTTTTCACCGTGCAAAAATATCCCTCCACTTCCCTTCATGTTTTCTCCCCTGTGCTCCCCTCTAAATGGCTGAGTCAGCACCAGCTGAGCTGGCCTACACTCGGAGATAGACGCAAATACGTACACTCGTTTTTCAAACAGTCACTACCATGTTCCCTCCTCTCCTGACCATAATATCCATGACATAGATCGGACCCTGTGAAATCTGAAATTTCTCTGTGTATAGCAATAGTAAGGTCAGACGTATTGTACTTTGAGAATGAACTCTACTTGCTGCCCTCTTTTTTTTTACTCCCTCTCATACGCACATATGTTTATATCCTATAAAAAATTGCTGGCCACTCAAGTTTTTACATACACATATACATACATAAGCATATTTAGCATTACACTGTAGGGCGTAGTATGAAAATTCCGCTTGTCCATGAAGGACTCCCTTGTGTCCACTGGAGCAGTCTCCTCCACAATATGAGCAGGAGAACTTGATCAGAAGCTAAGCTGGGAATAGTTGGGACTTTCATTGAAGGGGAGGCTGGAGAAACTTTTCCCGTCAAACATGGATCCATCCTCCACACTGGGAAGAAAGATAGAGGGAGGGAAACAAAAGGCCATTAAGAGCTCCACCCATGAAAACAACCATCACACTAACGGTGAAAATAATTTGCTTGTCGTGTTGGCCAGCCCTGGTCCCGTACTTCCACGTCTCTTTGTACATTCCTTGTGGAAAATAATCACATCATCATCCCAGCCCCTGACAAATACTCTCCCTCTTATAATATTATATCCTGTTCACTTGTCGTAGTCCTGATCATTACCATGAAGGAGTAAGTTTTATAAGGGTACCCTGGAAGATATGTGCTGGAGTATGCGTGTGTGTTTCTGCGACTGTGAAACTCAGGCCACCGGTCTCACACATGATGATAAAGTGACTGTGACTAGATACGTAACGTGAGAAACGCTCGGTTTCCTTGGTGGCTTCCGGCCAAGTAATAAGGTTTCAGCTTGAGTACACTTCATTGGATAGGAAATAGGGTGTACAGGTAGTATCTCCAACAGAGTACTGGCTCGGTCCAATTCCTCTGAAGATACTGTGAGGGAGACCAAGTGACTGTATTGTGTGTGTATGTACGTCTCTCACTGTACCTTTACCCACTAGAACCCAACTCCAAGGAATGCATGCTAGACATCTCGGCACATTACACAGTCTTCTCGGGCGGGAGTAGAGGCCGGTAATGCACCCATTTCAGCCGCTCACATAAATACATATTACAGAAATACGGATCCTGACTCGGCGGGGAAGTTGGGCGGGAGTTGTACCTACTTTTTCTCATCTTGCATAAGTGAAAGAGGGTCGGAAAAGCCGCTTGTACTGGCTTTATATACGTCTTTATGGGACGTCTTAAGAGCCATTACACGGGATTACAGGGGACGACAGCCCTATATTTTTCTCTAATGATTAATGCCAGCCCTAAGGTATGAGCGTCGGCGCTGACAGGCTAACCAGTATATGCTTTCACAATAATGCGGCTGGCGCATAAATAAGCGGAGGCTCATTTTTGATTCATGGCGCCACAGCCTGTTAGAAATCATGGAACCTTCGCATCGGGTCCTCTCTAGGCACACCCAGGGCAATTCCCCCGAGTTAACTTGATCGTCCCACAAGTTTCCTTCTCCATCTTCAGCTTCTCTCCCTTCAGTTCCAGTCGTTTGAGGTGGTTGTGTTTCCCTGTATCTCGCTACAGTTGCTCAATTGCACCCAGACAGATAGATACACAGACGTACATGTGATAATGCTCCCTTTGATGAATGGGGTTGACAGGAGGGCGATATGAATTTTCTTCACTCGAGCTAATTATTTTTCCTCGCATCCTCTTGGGCATGTCCACATCTGCGTGGTGGGCAAAGGATCCCCAAATTATAGCGCTTTAGCCCTACTTCCTCGCCCCTATTTTTCCCACGTTTTTCCCTCGCACTTCCTCTGTAGTGGATGTGTAAGGGTTTTTCCTCGTAATCCACTTTACTTCCCACATCTCCTCCCCGCACAGAGGGACAGATCCAGTAATGTATAGATTTTTTCAGGTGGAATGAGGGAATGAAAACTTGCGGGATGTCTCCTTTACTCTCCATACCTCTGGACTGGGACACTGGCACTTTTACCCCAAAGTTCTGCTTTCTGGCTGTTCGGACGCGACCTACTTTGAGCATGGGGGAAATCTTTGTGCTAATGGAACTCGGCTGAGCATCACATTTCACTGGATAAAGGATTTGAAGTTGGGCCCATCCTTCAAGAGCAGTGTGGTAGGAGCC
>WJFA01003693.1:0-12244 GCA_009870155.1 Pseudobourletiella spinata | reverse complement strand
GGCACAACTGGTACATGTAATGTAATGGATTAGATTTATCACCTGTATAAGGACCAGCAGTAAGGTGCCGTCGGGAATCGCTCCTTCTTTAGAGTCCGCTGCAAGACAGACAAAATTTTTAGATTTAGGGAACGTCAGGTATCATCCTGTGTTTTCAGTAGTTTCAGTAACACCTGACAAACGCTTCTAAAAGAATGCTAACTTGGGTCGATGATGATGAAACTTCCACAGGTACTGCCGAATTTGCTCCAATAAGTTCTACTGTACATTACCGGTGTTTGCTACCTGCCTGCGATCTGCGATATTCCACCTGGCTGGCTGGCGCTGCGTGGATCCAAATTGAACGCGTGTTCACATGAGCCTGCCTGCTACAGGACGGCCAACTAACAGATGAAGCAGATGGTGTGGGCTTCACTGAAGATACAGAGTGATAAGAGAGAGAGTTCAGTTCAAGTCACATGGAACTATTGGCGCCATAGTAGTTCATTTACGATTTAATCAAAGGGGGTGTGTAATCGGTTTTTCATACGGAAAAATGGTGCAAACGTCTCAATTTAGGAAATCTTTAGACATTCACCCCTAAATAAAATTCAAAATACATAACAACAATTTATTAAATTTGAGGAAATGTGTCTGTGAAGATTCTTAAATTTTCAATTGTTGTTTTATAACTTCTGTTATAAAAGGAGAACGTCGGGGGGTGAGCCTTCGTTTAAGGGTATATAAAATTTTATAGTTAAGGATTATTATGATCTCAAGCTTTTCTCCTAAGATTGTCATGAAGAGTTTGATTGGATCCAATTATTCAGTCAAACTGCCTTTACTCAACCTATTCTGATAAATGCATGTTTTTTTAGTTTGACACTGACAGCTTGATTTGTGTGACATGGTGTCGGTTTTCCAGAATTAACCACGATGACGCAGATTCACCTTTGCTCAGATCAGTCAGATGCTGTGAACTTATCCCCAGTCCTTGGACTCTTTCTAAAGCCCATTGCTCGCATAAATGTCACGGTTCATTTTCCAACTCTGAAGCAGTCCCTTCCGACAGGAGGGAAATCCGTGTCCAGCTGGGAAGTAATGGAGAAGATCAAGGGTCTCGTTTCGCCAGACAACTTTATCTCCTTAAAAGTGGTGAAGAACACACTGGAATTCATAAGGTTTGAGGGGGATTTAGAAAATCGGAATATTCTCAAAACCATTATAACGCGTCTAGATGGTGAGTCTCAGAAACAGTATTTGTCTCCTCATTTATTAATTAAAATAAGAATAAAACTTTAATATTGCGTTTCAGTATTTATTGTATATTTACCATAATTATATAATAATATTGATATGATTTATTACATAAAATGAGGATTACAAATATTGACTCATATTGACTTTTAGGTCGTTCTTTGAAATTGACGGGATTCAAGGAGTTACTGAAAATACGAGCTGCGGAAACCAAAGTTCCTTTCCCGTCCAAGTACGACTGGGACTCTTTTTTCCGGGATGCCAAGCACATGAATGAAATGAAAGCTGGTGAGAGGCCAGACACGATACACTTCCAGTGTCTTCCGTGCAAGTGGTTTTCAGAGAAAAAAACCATGGACAAGCCCGTCCCATCTGAGAAGCTGTTTCGACGCGTTTGGGAAACCTTTGGAGAAGTTCGATGTGTCGACATCCCCGTTCTCGACCTGTATAGGCAGCAAATGCAACCGAATATCGCGGGTATCAAAACGTTTACCTTTAGCCAGGATCCTGTATTTGAAGCCTACGTCCAATATAAAGACTACTTAAGCTTTGTGAGGGCCATGGACGCATTACGCGGCTGCTTTCTCATGTACCAAGAAGGGAACAAGTCATGGGTTGCCTCAATAAAGGTATCACCCCGTAATTCGATCATGTGTGTTACTGTGAATAAAATCTGTAGCTGTATATCTCTTCTTTGAACAGGTTGGCTTCGACAAATCTAAGCACTTGAGTGATGAGTCCATTAGGAAGAGGAAAGCTGAACGGGAAAGACTGATGGAAGATGACAAAACTCGGGAAAGGGCCAAGCTGAAAACTAAGGGGTAAGATGTTGCGTGATTCGATTTTCTCCAAAGCGATTGTAACTCGTTGTATTTACATGTGCAGGAGTATTTCGCTGAAGGAAGTGAGCACCTCCGCGAATGGTAAACCCAGTGGAGCGGAGTTAACCAAGGATGAAACCAAGACTGTTGAGTACAAGATAGCGTTGGAAGAGCGAATGTATATGGTGGCTCGTCGAAAACTGGAGTCTGTCCTGCCTCCTAGATTACATATTTGATCGAATTAAGGTAAACATATTTCCTTTCACATAGGTTTATTGTAAGTTATTTGGTCTAAGCAGTCATTTGTCGATAGAAACGGTACAGAGGAACAAAGCGTGGGAACAGTTTAGAAGGTACCAGCCAGAGGAGCAGCCCTTCAAAATCAGATCGACTCAGCCCGTCATTTTACAACGTAGAGAGAAGTCCTCGTATCGATAAGTGCCGCACGCCGCAGTCGTCCAAAATTAATACTCGCACTAGCTCGAGTCCTCGTAGAAGCAGAAGCGACTCACGTTGTAGAAGTACCAGCCGAGGTCATTCTCGCGGAAGAGGCAGTCCTTCAACACACCGGAATTCATCTCGAGATCAAACGTCTCGTCGCTATCGGTCCATCTCTAGGGGACGCAGTGCATCCAAAGACAGAAGTCTGTCCCGCCGAAGGGGTAGAAGCGGATCCAGGCGTCGGTCTACAGATAAAAGTTCATGTGGGCACCCTAGAAGAAGATCCCGCACTTCCAGAGGCAGGGATGAAAGGAGCAGGAGCGTAGAGTTTCGACGTAGTAGAAGCCGAAGTCGGGAAATCAGTCCACGAAGCCGTGGAAGTCGCATCATGGCATCCGACCGAAGTTCATACGGCGAGAAACATTCATTTTATAATAACCGCGGACGACGGCCTCCGAGGAGTTTTGGCGACGGACAAATTTCACGGGATATTCACAGTAACCACTACAGTTATGTACATGACACAGAGCTGAAACCGCATCGAAGTTATTACTACCCCTCCGACCGCGGACGGGGAGGGTTCAGGGGTCGTGGATATAGGCACTCAGGACGGGCGGACTATTACTCAGTTGCCGACAGTAGTTACGTGGATTACGAAGCTGACCCAGTCTACCTCCAGGAGGCCTACAACCACGCTTACACCAAGTACTTTAACAGCATATCTAAAACAAGTTATTCTCAACGTCCTCCGAATGAGGATGAAGGTAATGCAAGCCATTCAAGATCTCGTTCTAGGAGTCCCCATGGTTCTGGAGGCTGAAAATGGGAGACAAGTATCATAACCTAAAATTATACACACTGGTTTGTGTTAATACTCGTGTATAATAGTCAATAATGTGCTAAATGCGCTTTCTTGTGATTGTAATACGGCTGCGCTGTTCATCACCCGCCGCGTTATTTGTGTTGCAATAACTCCTAGGGATTTCATCTTTTTCACAATTGTGCCCCCCGTTGAGATAATTCTATTGATTATTTAAGAGTAATTATTTTTACCGCCATAATTTTTGTACGTTTGTAGCCCAAAAATAACTGACGCATGAAAATAATATGGATCTGCGTTACTATATGACTCATTTCGTATTCATGTATTCGCTTTCATTCGCATATTATAGGGCAGAAGATATATATAGCAATAATGATACATTTCTGACAATGAAAAAGTTATCATATTTATACAGAATTCAGTTTATATTCATGAATATAAAGTGAAGACCAACGAGGGGCTATATGAAGGGATAGAGGAAGATACGGCTAAAGACCCAAGGGTTTAGTCATCTTTGGATTTATTCCCTTCTTCTCCAGCCTCAGTTTCTTCATCATCAGAATAATTCGTTGGTTCCTCGCCCGGTTTGATTAGCCGACCCACAAAATCGTACCGGTCTGAAACCGCACCCATGGAAAACAAAATTTTAAGTCAATGCGAGAATAGAACTGAAATTCAATTAATTTGGACATATTCATTTTGGTCAGAGCAGTCTTCCTTACCCGCCAACTGTGCTTCCCACTCCCGAATTGACTCCATCTGCATACTGTTCAAGTCGGACAAGTCGTCGTACTCCTCCTTAACCAAATGAGTTTGAAACATTGCAAGGGCTCTTGATGCATCGTGCCCAGCAAAGGATGAATAAGGGCCATCTGCAAAAGTAAAGCTACATGAGCCAAACATTGCAATTTCACTGCCACAAAGAATTCTCTAACTATGGCCAAATCAGATTGGTAAACAAATACACCAAAACAAAAATTCCCTCAGTACTACAAGCCACATGCCACGAGTTATGATAGCTCAAGGGACTACACGAAAACATAGCTTGGCATTACTTAAAGAAAATTACATATCGACCCACCAAAAACTCCCATCTCCAATAGAATCTTATGAACTAAATTTAATATAAGCTTCAGAAATTTTCTAAGAGGTAGAGTTTCGTAGCAGAGTCATTCTCATTCTATAAAATGACACAGTAACAGAAAATCCGTATCTACTGTGGTGTATATAACAATAATTAGTAGCGTATACAACAATAATTTTTTTTAAAGTTGCATTCCATGTCATACTTAGTCACTTCCAAATTGTCGCATTTAGTGCTTAGTGCATCTCTGATAACACAATTATCAATAATTACAATTATAATGAATACCACTAGTAATAATTAATAATGCATCAAAATTCTATTGAAACTTCTCCATTTATACCAAAGCATAGTCAACAGTCCCTTACACAGACACTATTGGACTCAATAAAACACATCTCAACAAACTTGGCTCTTTCACAAACGAAAGACAAGTACATACCTGGTCCATAGAATCTCCGGCCTTTCGTAACATCAAAAATTTTAGAGTTGACTGCCACGAGAATACGACCATCCGGCTGGGATCCGTCATACTTCCTTAACTCTTCCAAGGTCATATCTCGTTTTTTCATCTTAGGTAGACTGGGAGTCACAGGCTGGACCGGACCACTCGGTCCTTCCGATCGACCCTTGACTATTTTGTAAAGAAGAACTAGGATAGCTATAACTAGCGCCAAGTTGATGGGAGACCATATGATCTCATTCATAATCTCTGCGATGAGGCCAGCTGATTCCTCGACGACTGGAACCGACTCCTCCTTGTCCACATTCCCTGCAGACATAGTATTTTCTACCGGTTTCGATCTGCAAAAAGAAGATCAGAGAAACAAAGTGTAAACTTCACAATGCTCCCGATGAAAACAGAGAACTAAATTATATAGATCTAGCGAACCTATATCACATACAAATGCTCATCTCTCTTCCAGCTCAATTTAAAATCAATATCAACTGTAGTACAGTGTCATCATTTCAAGCAGTACTATGATAAAAATCCACGTCAGGTCTATGGCATCTAATTAAAAATGGGAGTGGGTGCACATGCATAATAGTAAAATGAATAAATACGAATGCTTGGTTGAGCATGACCAAGGAATTATTGTAAATTCCTGTGCACATAAGTGGTCAAAATCACCTTTGCATCAGCAAGCTTTCACAATCACAACACCTATAGTAAACCCTCGACAGTGTAAGTAAACATGAAACACGACCTTACCATTAATGCCGTCCGCCTAACCTAGACAGATTTCAACTACATTCAAGGTTACACACTCCAAACCGCCTGTACACACTTCCAAGCTTTCGCAAAAGTAAATCTATACGTGCTTTAGCTGAGCACTGGGACACAGGCTTTGTCGACACGCCGGATGAAATTCCCACATAAAAACTAATCGTGAAACCCAATTAACACTAATAGAAACAAAAAGGGGCATGCGGGAACAACTTCAATCATCCCACCACCAGTCAGTTCACATCACTACACTATACCATTCTGAAAATGTGCTGGCTCACCTTCAATCCCTTCTGCTACGTAACTTTACACGTAGGAATACAATATTTTTACAAAACTAAAACCAGCTCTTTAGGCTTCCATAATCTCATGCTCAAACTATTGCAAACACATGCAAATCTCATTTATATTTCATACCGTAAATAGTGCAAAAAACGGTACGATAGGCTGTTAGAAATATCCAATCTAATCTTACGGTTATTTCTGTCCCATTTCCTACTCCTCTACTACTAACTAGCTAACGAGCTAAACAGTCTTAACTGATAATACTGACAAACAGCTTCTAGAACACTTGCACAACAATATCCTAAATGACTAGTGACAGTTTCTGTCATCCCTGCTCTGGCTGAAATATAAACAACGTAATAATAACCACCTTCACAATTACGTTCATACACATAGTTTCAGAAGATCCTCCGGGAGCATGAGCTGAGAAACTGTTGCGAGGGACTTCTTACATGTGTTTTTAACGAAACTTACCTGGCCTACCGTTCTCATTCATACTGTAACTGTTCACAACTCATACTATTTACGTACCACACAGCTACCAATGCAAATGAATCCCGAAGAACGGTCGCGTCCGTAATAGGTATATATATATATGTATACTCAACCCTGGGACAGAGCTGATCAAGATCAAGTTCGTCTCGAGCTGTCCTATAGACGGAATTACTCTTGCACCAATTTTCCACTCGTGCTAATATATAATCTTGAGAGGCCTGCTGCTGAGAGATGAAGATAATGATGAGGAACAGGTTGGATGGAACCACGGTGACGTACGTCTTGGTCAACTCCAGTGGCCACACTGCGAGCGAACGCTAGCTGACTACCCTACAGGATCCTATTACTTTTCCTCAAGGAGGATAACATGCAATACTTTAAGTTATGTGCAGGCTACCCAGTCTTTCTTCGGTATTTATTTTAGCTAACAAAAATCCCCATACCCCTGTCTGTGTCTCTCTCTCTTCTATCACGCTGGCTCATCTGCAGATCCACGCCGGAAGGTAAGTACAAGGCTTCTTCACAACCAGTCAGACGCCATCAACTTGCCGCTTCCATTCAAATTCCGCCTGTTGCTCCTCCTCCCTGGAAAAATTGCACAGCTGACGAGGTCGTCATGCTTCTTGTTTATGCATTTTAACAGCCTTGGTGTGAGGGAGTAGTCAGATATTTATGAGCAAGGAAGAATGGCCTGAGTTTCTATAAAGCACGTCCTAATACACTTATACAAATGTACGTGTAGCACACTATCAGTGTGAGAGTGAGAGTAAGTCAGTATCAATAATATGATTTACAACACAGGAGCAAGGAGCGTGGATGTGGATGCGGATGCAGTTTTTCAGGTAACGTAACGCCCTTACGTATACACAGACGTAGGAGGGACCAGAAAGGGCCATAGTCCACGTATCATATGACTGACGAGGATTCTAACTCATATTGCGTCATTAGCGGCTAATTCAAAGGCATGTCATAAGGGGTCGTGACAATTGGCTCATTTTACCGGTTCATCATATTTCACAAACTCCGGCCGTGGACTATGGAAACGTTTGAATTCGGAATGCACTGGAGTCTTCGACTTGTTTTGTATTATGATATGATGACTACATTACAGCCACAGTATTATGACGATTCCTAAGCTGCAGCAAGGATGATTAAAAAATCCCATCTACTGACAGTATTATTATAATTCCAATAATACAGAAAGTATTATTATTGATTTCCGCACTGCAGGTCGGATTGATGTGATCCGTACACTCCAGTAATTTTTGTACCTTTAAGGTACACAGAAAATAATATAAGCCTGCAGCACATCCGCGATACATTTAACGGTACATGGAAACCCTCAGCAGCGTGTAGAATTTATGCTCACGCATCCTTTTCCTTTCTTCTTCCTGGCCTTTGCTCCTTCTTCTAGTTCAGGAAAAAATACCATATGTTTGAAACGTGAAGTATTGCAATAGCGATCAGATAAAATCTGATCAGTTCGGTCATCGTCACCACAAGTACAAATCAATATTTTTCAAGAACAACTATAGAATCGTTTTCATAAAGTTTTACTCAAATATAAAGAAGAGATTTGAAATAAACACAAGGTTGATACGATACGACGATGGTTACGAGAAGTAAAATTGGGTGTGTGTGTGTGTATGTACATACAAAACTGTGGAGACTTGGTATTTGACGATAAATAGGATGAGAGTAAAGACCCCTACACTTTACACATACTGCAGTGAATTCTATCGGTACAGCGGAGGCTGAGGACGCCGAAAATGACATCCTTCTCCTGAACAAGACACCGATCTATACCCGTCACCACGGCTTGGTAGTGCGAACAGATGGGAAAACTCTGCCGGGAAGTCAGATATAAGATATTGTTCAGCCGGGATGTTACGCTGAAGTTTTGGCTTTCTTCTTTGGTGTACTCTTTTCAGCAACCACGGGTGCGCTCTCACTCTTCCGTTTCCCTTTCGTCTCGGCAGACTTGTTCGGAGTAACAGTGGATGGTTTAGAAGTGCTCTTCTGTTTCTTTTTATCCTGCTTCTCCTTCTCTTCCAGCTCTTGGTTTTCACGTTCGATGAGAGTGATGAGAGTGTTACACCGACGTTGGAGTTCCATCGCCGTCCTCGACTTGATAAACCAGTCGAAACGGAATTGCGGAGCTGCCCTGTAAAATGAAAATAAAAAATCCGAGTTCAGTGACATTGGATGCTGGAAATTGATCTTTCTATCTGAATACAATGGGGAATAAAATAGTGCATACGACTAAATTACCTCACGGCAATTCTCAATTCATCGTAGACATTTTCCTTGTCGAAGCCCAATTTGTGTAGCATGCACACAAGGAACCTGTCCTCCTCCTCAGTATAGTTCTTTCCCTTATTCGTTCCATAGGCGATGCGGAGTTGATGGAAGGGTGCGCGATATCTAGTCATCTAAAACAATTTAATCAGTTTACCCATCAAATATCACTGCTCAAGTTACTATATCAGAGGTTTTTGGCTGGAGTAATTTGTACCTTAGCGTCTAGCGCCTTCTTGATACTAGCACGGCGCTGGATCTTTGCTTCACCCCTTTCAATCTGTGCCATTATGCGATCAATATCTTGCAGCTCGTGGCACCGTTCCCAGAATACTGCACTGTACTCAATTACTTCCTCCGGACTTTTCCCTTCCACTTCCTTTGCAATATTTTCAATGTCATCCCGCCCATACTTCTCATTAGCTTTGACAAACTGGTTGAAGTCTCGTTTAGTCCACGTCGTGAAACCCTGGATGAGTCAAAACGTATGCTTGAAACACATTAACATATACATTCCTTCAAAAATCATAAGCATACCTTGTTCAAGAGGATATCCCTCTCGCCCTGCTCTTCTTCTGTCAGCGGGCGAGCCTCGTCTATTTTCTTTTGCTCTTCTCTCTGAGCTTTAGCCGCGTCAGCTCCTAACTCCGGATTTCTTGGAACCTGCAATTAATTTTTCAAAAATTAATTGCAATTATAAAAATTGTTTCTCTTGAAATCGACATCCTATTTCAATTCCAGTTTAAGTGAGTTCAATCCTACCTTATAGCCCAGTGTCTTCCGGTAATAGTATATCTCTTGATCCAGCAGCTCAAACAGCCTCGGTGGGAAAAACTGGAAATCCTGGACAATGGGTAGTTTTGGAGGTCGGGGTGCCTGGATAAAAATTAAGGTATTACTAGTACTGTATTATCATCAAGTAGATTCTGACTATTTCTTTGCCACTCGAAACTAACCTTGGGCGCCTTGGGTTCCGAGACTCGCAGTGCTTCTCGGAAGTAGGCATCCACAGCATAATTAGCTTTTCTTTCCCGCTTTGGAGGTTCAATCCAGTGACCAATGAAATTTTTCTGCTTCTCACGGTAATCCTCCCCCTCAAATTTGTAAACTGATTCGGTGGGAGCATCCAAGGTGAAATTCCGTAGCGAAGACTCCCCTAATCCAGCTAACTTCTGATTTAGCTTCTCCGTCTTGTTCTCACTCTTCTCCAGGATGTCATCTATATCCTCATCCGTTATCTCCGAATCTTTGGATGCAAAGACATGATCCGCTCCGTGACGAATCATGCTGAGCATTTCATCCTTGTTCAACTGGGTTGTTCTATTATCCACAAGCCGCCCTTGCTGAATAACAAGTTTGTCCAGGCGTAGCTTAACTTCGGCTCGCTCCACAATTTTCTCTTCTACGGTATTGTCCGTTATGAAGCGGAAGACGCGGACTTGCTTCAATTGACCGATTCTGTGGGCTCGATCCATAGCCTGCAAGTCCATTTGAGGGTTCCAATCCGAATCATAGATTATCACAACATCAGCCGTGGCCAAATTTATGCCGAGACCACCGGCTCTGGTGGACAACATGAAGAGGAATTTTTTGCTACCAGGCTCATTAAATTCATTGATCTGAGTCTGACGGTCCTCATGTGGAGTTTGACCATCCAGTCGACAGTAATTGTACATTCTCCAAAGACAATAATCTTCGAGAATATCGAGCATTCGAGTCATCTGGCTGAATATTAAAACCCGAGATCCTTGCTCCTGAAGCCGAGGGAGAAGCTTGTCAAGAATAACCATTTTCCCACAGTTGTAAACTAAATGCTCGTCGGTCGTGTAAGGTGGACCCGGCTCTGCCCCGTCAAATAAGTACGGATGATTGCAGCACTTCCTCAACTGCATCAAAATATTCTGAAGTCGCATCTTCTCAATTTTCCCCGCTCCATTCACAATGTCAATATCCTTCATCAATACTTTAGTGTACCATTCCCGCTGCATCTTGCTGAGTCCCAAGTATATTTTCACTTCCTTCTTGGGAAGAAGTCGCTTTTCCACGTCCGACTTGAGACGTCGGAGCAAGAAGGGTCGGAGAACGGAATGAAGTCTCTCCACTAACATGTTATCGCCTAAACACTGGTTCGTATTGAACCACGAGTCAAAGTCTTCCGACGAGTTAAAAACATCTGGTAGTAAAAAGTTGAGGAGGGCCCAGAGCTCATGGAGATTATTTTGAAGCGGCGTTCCTGTTAACAGGAGACGATTTGTAGACTTGAACTCGCGAACAATCTCCGATAACTTGGACTTTTCGTTCTTGATTCTGTGCGCCTCATCAATGATCAAGTACCTCCATTGGAACTTCTTGAACACAGACTTTTCCTTGATGACCATCTCGTAGGAGGTGACACAAACATCCCACTCCCCTGGCATCATGACATCCCGTATAAAAACGTTCCGACTCTCCTGATCACCGATAAGACAAACGGCACGCAGTGAGGGGCACCACTTCTTAAACTCATTCATCCAGTTGGCCAGCGTGGACTTGGGAACGATGACAATGTGTGGCCCCTGGATGTTTCTGTAGTGCTTCATGTAACCCAGCAGGGATATGGTCTGCAACGTCTTCCCAAGACCCATTTCATCCGCCAAGATTCCATTGATTCCATTCTCGTACAGCGAAATCATCCAGTTCAAACCCCGGATTTGATAGTCCCTCATCTCACCGTTCTTAATGTAGCGAGGGTGCTCCTCAAACGTGATTATAGTCTTAAGGCTCGCATTAGTCTCAGCCAGAAGCTCCTCATCCTCCTCCTGTTCCGTCTTCCGGTGACGGTGGTCCCCTGGTCCCACCTCCGATACTCGCCGGGTTTCTACTTTCTTCCCTTTCTCTTTGTCTTTCGCTGGTTTCACCTTCAAGGGGCTAGTTGGAGACTTATCCCGGGATGAGGATGTCATGAAATGCGCAAATATCTCCGTTTGCTTCAGCAAAAAGTCAAATCTTCGCCCTTGGTCTTTTTCCAATTTCAATTCGTAGTCCTCCGTCGGTCCTTTAGAAGATCCTGTCCCAGTGTCCGAGGACGCACTGGAACTGTCACCGGGGTCCCCCATACTTGCTGTATCTTCCATTCTTAATGCTGGCTTTGCCGATAGCTCTGGAGAAGACACGGGAGAAAATACCGGTCAAGCTTAATTACTCTTGTACACTTCCCCTCCAAAAAGTATATACACAAAGAATTTCACTCACGCAAAACTCTTACAACACGAGTACATGTATGAGTAAGTACACAGACGATTCTCACTCTTCCCTCTGTGTCAACTAACTCCGCACGATGCGCCGTCTACAACTGGACTGAACATAAGCACTAATATGCAATCTTATGCTTTCCAAGGCGACGCGAACGCCAACAAGCACTGCAGCACAATGACCGCCCTTCGCATTGAACACACTGAACGTATGTACGTGAACGACTCACTAGCTTATTACGTTACGGCAGTGCTTTGAAGTAGAGCAGCTTTTAGCCCTCCGCCTCAAAGCTCGACCATCAA
>WJFA01003692.1:0-12250 GCA_009870155.1 Pseudobourletiella spinata | reverse complement strand
GTGTGTGTGTGGGTTCACGTATGTTATAGCATGTGTATGTTTGCACATCAGCGCAATTGTGAGTGTGCAATGTGCATGGATATGCAAGTGGGAAGACCAGCGGCGGTTCCCGACTCACACACACACACAAATTTGAGCCCACTCACACACACAAATTTTTGGAACAGGATCCCACTTTATCAAAATCATTTTTCACCCGGAGAGCCTATATTTGAGAACCGATTGAGCTGTCCACCCCCACGGCTGAAAGCCCGTTCCTGCGACTACCTTGAAAAATGAGTGGTGTTAGTGTATAAATTTAGGCATGATGCGTGATGGATGTGTTATGGGAAATCACCCACACAAACGTCAGCCTGTGGGAAAACCCCGCGCCGGAGTGAGTATGGTGGTGGTGGTGGTGGTGGTGGTGGTGACTCTCCCTGTAAGTGAGTGTCTGTGTTGGAATTAAATAAATGGTCAGTGTGCCAGAAAATCGATTTTGACAGGTTGTCCTGGCAGCAAATTGCTATACTTTGGCAACCATATTCTTGCTCAATGTCAACCCGTCCTGCTAATAATTGAGAGCGGGGTACAGGAAACCCAAATGTGTGCAGTTACACATGAGGACGATGCGGGACTGGTACATAGAGGTGTCGTGACAGCAGGAACTAGAGCAGGGTCATACTACCTACAACAACTCCTCGTAATTCTTTCTATTATGGCTCAATAGGAGCGGACGGACGGAAACCATGTGTAGGATCCACACACGCAGACACACACACACACACACACATATACACACACACACACACACACACACGCACGCACCCACACAACACTACAACCAGCCGGCAAACATAAAATGTGTTAATGAACTGTCAGCCGGTTTGACGGGCTGTGGATTTTGTTCGACGAGGAGCTGGCAAGGGAGACAGGGATGGAGTAGTGTGAGGTTAACCGGGTACTAAAAGCCCGAGCCGTGGGAGCTCGAGCATAAGAGCTTCTGATTGAAAGTACTACTGTGAGAGAGCGGGTGGGAGAGGCCGAAGTACGCTGTGCCTCTGGTGCGGTCGGACCCGCAGGATGGAATATACCAATTAAAAATCCAAAGCCATCTCTCCATGACCAAGGCATACGATTCCTGCGTGTATATGAGAAATGGGTCTTTCCCAACTTGGGAGACTCCCGCCCATTAAATTCTTCGAGCAGGAGCAGGAGCAGGAGCAGCAGCAGCAGCCCAAACCCACCGTCCCTCATCCCTCCTGCGGTTTCCCGCAAAGTTCCGAACCCGCACAGCCCGCTGGTATTGGAATATTACCCATGGCAGTGTGGTGTATAGGAGAATGCGGATGATGCGTGAGCTTGACGGACGACGGAATATACAAGACGAGATCTTGGCCAACCCACCACCATCCCAGAGAGTCATCACATCATTACGGAGCATAAATGAAACAATAATATTTTCCCATCTCCTCATGAATGTTCAAGTGGTAGAGAGAGAGAGAAAGAGAGAGAGAGAGAGAGTGCGAGAGATAGGGAGGAGATAGGAATGTATTATATGGCCGTTCAAGAAGTGAGTCCTCCAGCTATTTCAAAATACATCTATCATCATCAACATCATCATCATCATCATTCACCTCACCATGATTCTCTATCTCTCCTACGACCTTATCCCTCCCTCCATGATGATGATGATGATGATGACGACGACACTATCCTATACGTATATACTGTGAGTGAGAGCGCGGAATATTTCCTCCAAGGATCATAACATGGGATCCTCTCTCCTGATTTATGCCTCTCAACTCTAAATAAATGGAATAGTAAATCATATGGTTTTAAAATTAATTCTTTTCCCAATGAACGGGATGAAGGGGGGATAAGCTACTCTCTCTCTCTCTCTCTCTCATTCTCTCTGTAGCTAGCTGAGGATATTCCTACAGGAGTTTATGGGAAGGAGACCAAATCGTCGTTGTCGTCGTCGTCGTCGTCGTAGAAGATTTCGATATGTGGAGAATGGTGAAGGAAAAGAGGAAGACCGCGGACGGATCCATCTTACTACTTGCGGTTGACATCATTACAGAATTGATTTTTGCACAGGGGTATGTTCTCTGACTACTCTGGGCGTGCAGTGGCACTTCGGAGGATGGAAACACAGACACACACACACAGACACACACACACACACAAACACACATTACGAACAAATACGCACTTACACACTCGCACATACCCACATGCACACAGATAGGGTGGGAGAAGGGAAGAGAGAGAGAGAGAGGCAGAGGAAAAAACTGGGGGAAATCTTGCAGCGGAATAACCGGTGCCAAAAAACTGGAAACTTTTCGGCTTCCCGCTCACACAGAGGAGAGTAAGACACACAAGCACACACACACACACACACACACACACACACACGGAGAGATACTCAAGTCGACGTTTTCCACAGCCGTGGTGCAAACCCAAGGAACTTAGCCCCGCTTTACTTGTACTCTTTAGAAGACTTGATGGAGCCAGTGGGGGGAGGGAAGTCTCCGTATAGTAGTCTCACGGAAAAGTATAAGTTCTTCTACAGCCCGCATTACTAGCTCTTGGAACGTAATATATATCTAAGGAGAGTGGTTTATCTCCAGCCGGATTTCCCTTGTATTTTTCTATTTTCTTCTCTCTCTCTCTCTCAGTCGTTCTCTCTTTCTTACGTCCTCCTCAAGCCCATAGTCGGGGCTAGACGACTTGTTCCCCACTGCCTAAAATTGTTCTCCGTTTCTGGGTGAAACTTTTACGAATTCCACATAATGGCTCCGACGGAAATCTAGCCGAAATGCTCATGATTCCGGAGGAAAAAATCGTTTTCATGTAGAGCATTCCACACACACACACACACACACACACACAGAGGGATACCAACTTATACGTTCAAACATACACAAGTACACACATGTATTCATCCAAACATATGCGACTTCACAACACGTATACACCCACCCACACACACACACACACACATTTGCACATGTACACAAACACATGTATGAACGCGTAAACACGCATATAAACAAACACATAGGACGCACACAAACGTTGAAACACTTATAATAAGGATGTATGCAGGCATACACGTCCACACGCGTAGAAGCACACATACGTACATACACACATTGAAACACGTTTGCACAGAGGAACCCTCATATACTCAACCGTGTCGCACCATGCTCCACAGCGTATGCATCACATCCTGCATGATCGTGAGCTAGTTACACACCGACACCATCACGTCATTTTCCATCATGTCCTCGCTCATACTACCGCTGCTGCTGGTAACTTTGGTAGGATTCCGTGACCAAAATTTCCTCGTACAGCTCCGGGGAGTTGTTGGAGCGCGCATGCAGGCAGGAAGAGGACTGCGGGAGGCCGGAACTGTGTGAGTGCGCGGGGCAAGTGGTGGTGGATTTGGGAATGATTCGCAGGGACGAGAGGACGTGCGGGGAAGTAAATTACAATTGACTAACAACTTAAGTCTTCATGGTCTGCTTATCTCATCAGTAGTCGTCCGAGCTGGGGTGGTTATATTACCTTCCACGACCGGGAAATTATGCCAAAACAAGGGGTAAAATATAGCAGTCATCAACTTTCGCACTCTCATGGGTGGTGAGCCTGACTCTGTGAGAGTTGACTGGTGGATGATGATGATGATGATGACGATGATGATGATGATGATGATGGGGATGGTGGTAGTGTGTGAGTTCGGAAGGGACCCAGGAGCCCAGTACGAGAAAATCCCCCCGCTCGTTACCCTCCCGCTTTTACAACCGGCTGATAAGGACAAAAACATTTTATTACACTCTGGCTTTAAAAGGAAAATCATTTTCTGCCATGATAATAAATCCTGCGGGGAGAGACAAGCGGGAAACATACGGCGACCACACGCATTTATACATATATACACTCACACACACACTCGGATCAAAACGGACAGCCCTTCACTCAGTCACTCACCCACTCACTATATAACTCACTCCCTCAATCCCGCCGAACTGACCTCAGCACACTTTTCCGCTGACTGACGTCTCGAAAAACTTTTGGGGGGAAGGAAAGGGAGTTGACTCCCAGTAAAACACTCGTGTGGCACACACACGATGCCGTGGTGGGAAACATGAGCCTCGGACTCACAGATGACGGCACTCAAGATACATGCTACATATATAGCATTCGTACATATGCGTGTACAAACACATGCATACTTACAATCTTCCGACTCCACTGTCTAGTTCCTCCACAAAATTAAAGACTACTACTACACACACATACACATGCCCACAAACACACACACACAGAGAAAGTGTAAGTAGCGGAATGTGTTTGCAGAGGGTCCTACTGGCACACATAAAAATCGATCTTCTGGCGGTCTGATTGGAGGGGGGAAGGGCCGGAAAATCTAATATGGGACTCCATACATATGTATCATCCATTGGACTCCTCATCCACATTGAATCATTTTCCACATGGTCTCCAAACATATAAAAGTCATGCAATTGATGTCTTCAGCTCATTTTCCACTCGTCTTCACTTCGAACAAGATCAGGCACCGGGGAAAAACTAGAGAGAGAGAGAGAGAGATAAAGGGGGAGAGATAGAGAGCCTTGTATGAAACACGGAGATGATTGGACTGAAGAGGGAGTGAGAAAGAGAGCTTTACTTTTCCGCTACTCTAATACTTTCGTGCAAGGGCCTCATAAATGACTCTGGTATCTTGGGCATGTGGGCAGGAGAGACGATAAAAGAAATCCTCCAGAACGAGGAAGAAGATGATAGCAGTAGGAAACTATCGACTCGAATAAGTTACGACGATTCTTCCCTTCTTCTACTATGTTGCTTAATCGTCAAACTTCAAACAGAGAGAGAGAGAGAGAGAGCGCGCGGCCCTTGGAGATGCCGCAGCAGCATCAGCAGCAGTGTGGATGCCGGCGGGGACAGAAGTATATAGAGTTTCCTAAAAACAAAGTTTATTCCCTCAAAAGTTTCTCAAACTCTGTGGACATGAAGAGCTAATTTTTTTTAAAAGATTTTCACTACTGATATGACATATGACCATATGACGATTAGGAATTCTAACGGATCGGATAATCGTTCATCCGCCAACAGGTTCGATAAGATCCGCAAAATGTGGAACAAAATATGCTTCATCCCTGCCCTACCCGGAAAATGTCGGGTCGCATAAATGTACATCCGCTAGACGTGGAAAATTATCTGATTCGATCCGCAGTTAATCGTGGATTTGCTCAGAAACTTTCGAAACAATTGTTGAATATTTTTTCCTTACAGTTCATTGGATCCGCATTTATCTTCGGATGAATCGATCCGCTAGAATCCTGAATATGAAGATCCATGACAACCATCTCGTCATTTCCAGCCTTTTAGGGAGTTCATTCTTCATTGCAAGTTATGCAGCTCGTGCATGCAGCCGTACTGAACGAAGCATCCACTCATATACTAAATATATTAAAAGGTATTCTGCGAATAGCTCAAGTTAGCTCACATTTCAAGTTCCCATAATCCCAAGTTGAAAAGACGACGCTCAATCCTGGTATTATTATGATTGTAAATGAGTACCGTACTCAAGCTACCGTAAGCGCATTTAGCTCAAGCAAATGCACATGGGAAATAAAATATGGTGTGGGAATTTAATTTTGCATCATATATTTTGAGAGGCCATGCCCTACAGGAGCCGTTCGAGCGCGAAAATTAAAGAGCCCTTATGACTTTTCAAATTGAGTTTTTAAATGCTCTTTAAAGGGAGCTTACTGCAGGCGTAGACATACTCATATTCCAACATTTCATTCCGCCTCAACGGCACTTTATTTGAAATTTTATCTGCTCTGCTGAAATGCTGGTTTATGCAGCCCATAAATTGGATATTGGCTTTAGTTCTTTACTACTGAGCTGGTGTGCCCCGCATTTCGCAAATTTCTAGTCCACTTGTAGTGGCACTATATACGGCTGGCACGAATCGACAGTGCAAATTTCAATTTGCAACTGGTAGTATTTAGTTGTGGTTGTGGCCCATACACTGCAGTAAATTGAAAGCCGAGCACTCGCCGCACCATGGCTCGATGGTCCCGTCGTAGTGATGACGTAGTGACAATTCATATCGTTGGCGCGATAGTTGAACTCTGTAAAAATGCTTTCATTAGATCAGTGATGATAACCGACGTTGATGACGGGACGGTTTTCTTCATTTTTAGTGCACAAAGTTCCCTTCAGTTTAGTTTATTTTACGAGAGTTTGTTCTCCGTTTCAACTTTTTTGAGGACGACCCAAAACAGGATATTTCTTAAAGTTGTAGCTGCAGAGAGTCATCTCATATGTTTTATTCGAGAAATTTTGAAGCGTAAAATTTTTACCATTATATTTGTCCGTGCTTTGTATGTTATTAACATTATTCTCATCCTCGGAGGGTTACCAGGTTACGACTCCATTCGGGCACTGCTTTTCTACAGTGCTTTTGTCTTTTGAAATTTCCAGATGTTCCGGAATATGAGTATTCGTCCTGTGGTGGTGTGTGGCGTTGGGAGGAACGATCTAGGATCCTGGTCTTTGTTTTCAAGATTCACATATGGCAAATGTCCATATGTATACGTATCCCTGGTCATTTGGATCGATAATAGGAATTTTCCCGCTTTTTCGTCTCTGCCAATTCTAGTAAGTACTTTGACAGGTGTGGGGTTCATTTCCTTGGAGACTAATTGTGAGGTTGCTACCCCTATTATAGGACGGCTGTGAAAGTGAAACGAATAGCTTGTGGGTTCGCCTGACCTATACAGACGCCGCTAATTGGACAGACTCACGTGTGTGAGTGATACGCCGAGTACGATACGAAGGGATATAGGTACAAGTCCGCATGTACCTTGAGAGGAAGTTGTCGTTGTCAAACTTGAAATGGATACTATATACTAGTATGACGACGACTACTACTACCATATAATTCTACCAATGTGTTCAGTGCGATTTATTATTTGTGTCTTTTGTTGTCACAGAGCAGGAGAGAAAGAGAGGGTGCCAGAGAGCGAGAGAGAGAGAGAGAGAGACAGAGACGTAAGAAAAGTTTGGACGGGAGAAAAATAACCAGGTTCCCTCTCCCCATCCGTCTTGCCTTTCGTGGACTACTAACAAGGGGAGCCCGGCGGTGTGCGTGGGTGCATGAGCGTATGAGCGGAGCCGGGGCCGTTGATGCGGTGTTGGGGCGAAAAAAATATTTATTGCCTCCTTCTCGGCACCGGAGTTTATCGAATTGTGCGCCCGGACAATGGGGGTGACAAACGGCGGAAAGTTACCCACCGTCCTGTTCCAATGCACAATTTTCAACTGAGGGTCAAATTGCTCCGGCCGGAGTGAATGGAGTAGATGGAGTGAGTCAACTTACTCCATGTCAGTCGAGTTATTTGTTTTTCCAATCCCTTGATCTCAGTGCAAACATGGGCTGATGATGGCTCGGGGGAAGGCTCCTCCATAAAAATACTTTTGTTGTAATCCTCATCCCTCCTGCTCGTTCACAGCCACAGTTTGGAGTCCGTTCGGATGAAGCAACAGGGGCAGGAGAGATAGTGAGTGTGAGGTGATCATTATTCCAAAATGATAGCGGTTTGTATAAGGGTGCTCGTGTGTTTGTGTGTTTGTGTGTACAAGGAAGAAAGTGGGTAAACGTGGATTTGATTGTGCGCTCATTCATGGGTCCGCCAAAAGTTTTTCGCTTCCACCAGGGCGGCGGTAGGCGGTCGGACGTTCTATCTAGACGAAGAGGATGATTTGTGGCCACGCCGTGGTTGGAAGAATAGGGGGTGTAAACACGGAAGAGAGCGTAATTTACTTCCAAGTTAGCAAGAGTTTGTTGTCAACTTGAGCATCATCAGTGTGTAAGCCTTTTTGGACGGTAAAACCTGGGATGGGAGAGAGAGAGAGCGAGAGCGAGAGAGAATATTCTGATCCTGCTCTTTACCGTCTCTCCTCCTTCCCGATCCCAAGCCAAGCCAACCCACACACACAAACACACACACACACACACACACACACACACACTCTAGCAGAGCAAAACTTCATTTTAACTTTTCCCCTCAAGTTTACGAGTAATTACGGCCAACTTTAGTGGATTAATAAACTCTCTGCTCTCTTCCCCCGTGCGATCTGTGTGCCTCAAAGTTGGAATTAAAGTCAAAAATATCTTTACTCTAGGGATTTGTGAGGCTATACACCTCTGCCAGTATATTCTATAACAGGGGAGGTCCGATAGGGACAGGAACTGCTGGTTGGGACGAGGGATGTGGGATCTGAAGAAGAAGACGACGACGATGACGACGCTAGCGGTGGCGGCGATGATGATGAGGATGATGATGAGGCTAAAATGAGGACAAGAAGAGGAACACTAGCTGTGTGTGCATGTGTCTATGTGTGTGTGTGTGTGTCTTTGTCTGTGCGTGTGTGTCTGTGTGTATGTGAGCTGGACTTATCAAAGTCTTAATGCCACTTATGTCAACCTGAGTCTCAAAGAGACAGATGTGAAGGAAGAGGAAGACCGGGGAAGAGAGAAAGAGGGGGAGAGAGGAAACCTCCAGCATCTGGGCATCACTTCGGACAGCTTTAAGATAAATGCATTTCAGACTCATTAATTCCTGCCTGCCGGCATCAACCCCATCCGCCTGCTTGCCTGCATCCCTGCCGCCGTCGCCGCCGCCGCCGCCAACAGAGTTTTATACGAAGAACTTCTGAAGATTCTTCTCCCTATATACCTACGATGCGAGGGAGACCTGACTGAGACTTCCCGCTCCTCAGGGTACCACCACCACCACCATCTGTTTGAATTAAATATAATTCTGTACATCCTCACATCCATGCTCGGAGAAACTAATATCATCCCGGCCTAATTCCATTCTCCCACCTTCCTTCCCCCCTGCTCTTCGGGTGAGAGAGCCTTTGTGTGATTCTTTCAAGGTTTTTTTTTCATTCACTTTTGGAATGTTTGTAGGGCAAACGTTTGCATTGCTGGGGGGAGCTCGTGCGTGCGTCACTACTACCACCACCACCACCACCACCTCCATCAACCAGGTCAACATCGTCGCCAGCCATAGTGCGTTCCACCTCCTGAATGTGCGTAAGTAACTCCAAGTCTCGTCCTGGATCCAGCTTCTGCAGAATCATTCCCACATCTCCGCAAAAGCACACACACACACACACACGTCCTTTTCGGAGGGGATCCAGAACGGATTTTTCCCCCGGATTCCACGCCCCACGGTAAAAGGTACCTCCTAAATCCGACACGTTAATCAAGTGTATTTAAAAAGTGTACTTATTCCCCTAACCATTGTTCTGGTCCTCTGTTATAGTGATTCCACCTGTATGGCAGAGTGCTCGCCGAGCTCCGTCGGAAATGTCAGCTCACTACTGGAAAAGCATCGGGCTCTTCGTCTAGGCTTGCAGGGCTTTTTACGGTCGTGATTCGCTCGCGAGGAGGAAATGCGCTCGTATCAATGCCTGAGCTCTCCCCTGTGGCTCGTCAGTGTCCAAGCCATTATGTGGGTCGCCGGAACGTTCCGCTGCACCAGCCCGCCCATATGTTTCCCCACATGTATACAAATGTGTACACATATCTACAAATATATATATATACTGAGGCAAGGGAGGAAAATCCGGAACCTTCATGCTCGTGGTCAGCCATAGTTTCCATGCTTATGATCCGAAGGGAACTGGGTGGAAATAGATGGTTCGAGCCACTCTGAGGGACACTCTCTGTGACTCCGAAAGAGAGAGAGAGAGAGAGAGAGAGAGAAGGTCCATGATTCGGGAGAGTTGATTCAAAGTGTCGGCTGCTGTGAGCCTCTATGGAGAACCGATATCTCTTTAAATGCTCGCAACAGTGAATCGCTCCCCACAAGTAATTTTCCTGACAAATTTCCTAAATGTTCCCCATGATTCAAAGGGAATGAGTACGGGCTGTGGTCGTTATTTAGGGAGCCATTCCCCCGCCTCAAGCCCACCTGCATTAATGAAGTCATGAATCAAGGGCTGAAATTGATTTTTCCCTTCTTTCCCTCTCTCTCTCTTCCCTCTAAACGTAACTAGTGTAACTCTCCGTATGTGTGCTTGTGTGTGTGTGTGTGTGTGTGTGTGCGTGTGTAAAGGGAGAACGGAAGTTGGTTTTCCAGCTTGGTCGAGGAGAGGAGCGGTTACGTAGAAATTAATTGAGTGGATACCTCCACAGCACCCGACCGTCTGGAGGAAGGAGCCCGGGAGTCCTGTCTGCGGCTACTATGTACCATCATCATACTATATGAGCCTGTGGTACTACCAGGATGGCGTAAGTAATACAGTCAAGTGCGTCATAAACGTAGTAGTTGTAGGAGAATCCAACTATTTTACTGTGAAAAGTTATTTGTGTGTGTGTGTGTGTGTGTGCAGGCAGGGAGAGCTTGGAGGAAAGTGAGTTGGAGGGTATATAGTGGTGCTCATCCTCTGCCGCCGGATATTCTCCACATAAGACTTTGGATCAAATCCCGTGCCCTCAACTATTACCCCGGAAAACCTATGGATATGGGATGAGGGAAGAGGGGGAGCGCGCGAGGGAGCGAGAGATAGAGAGGAGCTCAAACCCATGGTCTCCTCGTCTTCGTGGGCAAAGAGTAAATCGTGCATGAAATCAAATAAATGTAAAAGGCGGGAGCCACACACACCTTCGTATTGTTCCAGCTGATGTGAAGGACGTAGTCACCGAGGATATTTCGATTCTCATTTATATGATGAACGGCGAGGCGGACGGCGGGGAGAACGCCGCGGCCCACACTTCCCTCGGACACGTTGAAGCTCGTCGGGAAGAAGCCCGCAATGTAAATGGCATGTTTCTTCTTCCGCCCCTTGGGGTCATCCACCCGTTTCTCACGGATAACACCACCGTTGATATACGCGGGATCCCCGATCATGTTCTGATGATGATGATGATGATTAATATTAATATCATTAATATTATTGTTATTATGATTATTATTATTATTAATAATACTACTCAGATGAATGGGGGGAGCACTGTTGTCACTGTTATCATCACTCGTACTGCGTCTCCGACTACTGCTACTATTACTATAACTATTCCGACGACCGTGGACAGCACCACCTCGGCGATGGAGAGGGAGAAGATCCTCGGCCGCATTCACACCACTCGCCAGAGGGTTAGCACCATCATCATTCATTTGTAAGTCATCATAATTATCATCATGATTTTTATTATTATTATTATTATTATTATCATTAACTTTATTTTTATTATTTTTAATACTCTTATTATTATTATTATTATTCCTCTCACTGTCACTTGTTCCTTTGGCAGAATTTTTAACAACTTTATCAATTTTAACATTTTTAACATTATATTTATTATTTTGCAGAGACACGGGGGCGGCGGATGCTGAGGTAGGCATGGGAGGTGACACGAGAGAGGTGGTTGGGGCAGCCGCCCCGGTCCGCCCACCACTGCCACCACCAAGAATGTGAGACCCCACTGGGATCGAAGACTTTCTCTTGGCCACTGTCATCGTCACCGCCGTCCCAGGGCTCCCCTCACCACCACGGGGTGGGGATAATGATGATAATGATGAAGAAAATGATGGGTGATGTGCCGTCGCCGCCGGGGCTCCTGAGCCTCCCGCAACATCATCATTACCACCACCACCACCACCATCACCACCGACTGGATGAACACTAGTTGTATTCTGGACCCCGAGAGTTGTTGACAAGGACCCCACCATCATCGCTCCACTTGACACGAGAAGGAGCCAGCCAAGGGTCACGACGAGGGCCAGCTCCGTCCAAATGAGGAGCACACCTTTTGAAACAAGTCCCTCCGTCGTCCTCATGGTCACCAAACTGATACCCTGGCACTCAGTGCCCACCTCAGTCAGCCAGTCTAAATGAGTCAAACTCAACTCATCCTTCCTACCCTACCCTCCAAGGGGTGGAGGATGAAGGAGATGAAACAACACTTTCGCACCATTTTTTTCCTTTCAACTTGATGTCTAACCGACGAGGCCGGAAATGCCTTTTGTGAAATAGAGCACCACTTTTCTACGTTTCATTCTGATTATTATAATTATTATTTTCAACGTCTCGTCCTTGGCTAATGGAAAACCAAATTGTTCCCCTCCTCCTCTTATCCAGTATTAACCTCCGCAACGGGAAGAATTCAGGTCATTCAATTTCCTCATGTTTTCAGGTACCGCAGCAGCAGGGGGGG
>WJFA01003691.1:0-12251 GCA_009870155.1 Pseudobourletiella spinata | reverse complement strand
ATTGGGATTGAAGATTAGGGATTTGTGATTAGCATGTCACCATTGGAGATTGAGGATTGGGAGTCAATACCTAATCCTCAATCCTAATTCTCAAATTAATCCCAAATCATGAATTTAATCTTCAAATGTCTGCTATCACTGAATAATTTTTAAGCTACGTGTGAAGCAGTTGTGGCATTTTGTTCCCAGTTTCAAAGAGATCGAACTAAAAAATCTGGGGTCTTGTATAAGATAACAAGAACTTCACAGATGAACAGTTGCAGGTTGCAGTACTGAGGACATTTACTATTCAAGCCGTAATCAGTAATCAAATGTGCGGTCGCCGGACACTATTATCAAGCATCGCCAAACCGGAAATTTGTAATTAATGTTCAAGCCGAAAAATTTATGTTCTTCGCGACAAAAAGAATATAAATATTTAGCTAAATTAAGAAGTAATCCGCTGTCGCCTTTTTATTATTTTTATCTTGTTGCTACTACCGCCTATATTTTGTCTGCGTAAGGCTTGTTTCGTAGGATAAGGGTTTAAATTTCGAGAAAAAAGCACAGGACTACAAGTCAGAGGTCAGTGACGAGAAATACTATTTTTTGAAAGACAGTAGGGCGTTCAAGTGCCTATCCTTCGCCCAGTTACCTTGTGGCTCCACGGATTGTCTACGTCATGCAGTTGTACTTTGAAACTTCTATAAGATCTAATTGTCTAATCCATCTGAATTACTTCATTGTAAGTTATTATTGGTCAAATTTTATTTTGAAAACATCTTTGGATTAATGGAGTCTAAGTTCAAACGCATTGCTTTCGCCTGCACAGGGAACGACAGACTTACGGAGACCAAATAATCGAGCGGAGAACAATCAACGTTCATTATTTACCTCCATAGGCTAAATGTTAAACCTCAAACTCCACTCAAGTGTAGGACCGAAAGATAATGAAGCATACCTGCCTAAATCCATAGTTCATTCCAATCTACAAAAATTGCAAATCGCGTGAGCCTCGCAAAGTTGAAACTTGGAATACAGTATCGTTTTCATTACTATCCATCATTACAACCCAAGTACCCCGCGAAAGCAAAACCCAAAATCGTTCCCGAAGAAGACCTGATCATGACGTGGAGTAACTCAGGAAATGTGTAACAGTAATGTACCATGAGATATTGACTTATTGACGCATGGAAAAATGGCTGCTTAAATATGACAAGACGATTAAGACATATTTGCATATTTGCCCTTCTCTATACGTAATTTAATTCACCGTAAACATTTGGTATAAAAGAATATATGATCACAAATAACGCTGCTGGAGCGGCACATTATGTCATGCCTTCACATTGCCTATGCCCAATCCGTACATGCCAACAAACCAAGCCATTTAGTTGGTTGGTTGAAAGTGCGACTTCTGTGATTATATTAAAATAAAAACATAGCATAGGATGAACACTGTTATACACAATTTGTATTGTACGGAGAATCACCTTACCAAGAAAGAATTACCACCACCAGCTCTAGTGAATATATTTGTTCATGTGTCACACACGCGAACTAATATTACATAAATATGTAATTGACCACTCTACTGTGCGTCAACAAATCATGTGTTGTGCTACTAAAATTAGAGGAGCTGTTTTTCAATTGCGAGACGGTGAAAATAGTGTATAAACTAAGAGTAGCTGCGCATCTGTGATTGAGATCAGCACAAATCATTAATTACTACTAGTCCAAAAATCTATACACCACATGTGGTACTAAAAGTTCCTATCCCATTTTCTCTGACGTGTCACACTGTCGGTACATGCAAAGGCGGACAAGAGAAAGTGTTGTATAATTGAAAATGAGTTTAATCTTGCAAAAATCTTTTCAGGTAAAGTTTTAACTTACAAGAATTTGAACAAAATGATACAACTGTGTAAATTCAAGTAAAGTATTCTCCCGCAGTCTAGCATTGTATTCGTAATATGAATCGGCATGGAATCATTAGGCTATATAGTTATTGATATAAGTAGGTGGGACGACAGGTCGATCCTCCAGTTTATCATACTCCAAGTAGAATTCTTTGGCAACTTTTCTCCAACTGATGGGATCGAAGAAGTAGTAGGTGCCTCGTTCGAAATTCGAACCCTTTTCTATGGCATTAATTCCTGGAGCCCGAGTTATCCAGATCTTCTCTTCTTTGTGATAACGCCAATCGCGGTTGTACAATTCCGATGCAGATAATACTTGAAGAACATCACCAGCGTATGTGTAGAACAAATAAAATAGTAGCTCATCTTTATACCTTGGAATCTTAAGTGGACACAACTTTTCCCTGTAATATCAAAACCAACTTTCGTCAAGCTTTCATCAATACCTACAGCATTCTAGTAGGCATTTCCTGAATTCAAAGCCTCACTTTACAGTGAAACTGTTGTACATAACTAAAAAAAAACTTCCATACTATGAAAGGCACCCAATCCTCTATCCATGTTCTCATCTCTTCAAAATAAAAAAGGGTTAGATAAACTTCAGTGCAAAATTTTAACTAAACAACTAACACAACTATATTGTAGAACTGCGTCTCGAACAATAACAGGTTTAAGCTAACACTAGATTTGTCCATACATTTTTATATAACTTTAATTTCTTAAACACACTTCAATTTGAACGTTATTCTAGAGGCAAATCTGAACAACTACATCACTGACCTACTTCTAAAGTGTGTCAGTCCAAGTGCGAATGTGAACACATACGATCCCTTTCGGTTCTTACTTCAAGATCACAACTGTCTACCGTACTTTATCTGCTGCCTGTTTTACAGATTGTTAGCAGGTTCACCTATGTAAACCCCGTTTTGGCAAATTCGGGTCATTACAAGCTATCTAACCACACAATATTCTAGTACAAAGTCTACGCTTCCCGAAAGTCCAATCGAAATTACATTGAGTGAGACAATTCAACGTACCGGATCGATGAAACAAACTCTTGACCATGACGCATTTGATCACTGATGTTGTATTCCTGTGGTACTTGATATTCGATGTCCTCTGCTCGAACGGGTCCTTCACCCCATGGGCCACCAAAGGAGGGGTAAAGACTATCTGTTGCGTTTAAATTGAGCCCTAGCGCCGTCAGATCGAAACCAAGTGCTAGAGTTACGAGATTAGGATCCGTTTCCGCCACTCGGATGAATGTTAACAGCCCAACCATACCAAATTGATCACCAACCATATTATACGGAATATTTGTAACTTTGCCTGCAAAAAAGGAAACGACAATATTTCGTTAAAATTAAAAACTTGTACCAAAAACAATAATTTCCTACATTCCTCTTGATTCTCCCTCAGAAAAAACAGATGTCTTACAACGAGCGAGTTGACAGTCAGTCAAAATATCCGAGTCATAGAAACACTTTTTCAGATTTGTCCGTGTACACTGTTTTACAAAGTACGCCAAAAAGGCGTTAAAAAATTTAATAAAGTAAAATATGCACCTTCAGGCGAAGTGATAATTCCGCGTTTCATATTTTTATCGGTAGTTGCAACTGTTCTATCGTTAGAGTCTTCTAATTTATTAACGGTACTAGGTGTTGCTTTGCCACTTGAATCGTTCGCAGACGCTATAGGCGGCGTTGTGCCTGGTAACGCTGGAAAGTCTTCTGAGCTCATAGTGAACGCACTAGCTTCGGTTTGAGGCTGTTTAACCATCCCGACTGCGGTCAACAAAATAAAACCGGAATCTTAAGAGATCGTCATTTAAATTTAGCCATGCATTCCTACCAACTGTTACGGAATGATTAAGGACGAACCGTATGGCTTAGCGGGTAGACTTTGATGGTAAGAATCTCCCTGAACAAGGTTTCTACTGGTTAAAGACGGAAACTCTGATGGATCTAAGATGGGCGGGTGATGTTCGTTTGACCCAGGGTAACCTGTGGGAGTTCGTTGACCACCCATTCCTCCGAACCCTCCCATAGTTCCCATTCCACTGGTACATCAAATAAAATAAACAATATATGCATCAATATTTCGGCTCTGGAGTCTCAAGAACTCATTCAATAAACCATAACAGATAAGACATACCCTATACCACCGATGATTGATCTTCGATCATGATGTCTTAGGCCAAAGGGTCCTCGGTTTAAATTAGGATTCCCAGCTGTCATGGATGACATTCCTCGGTTAGGAGATAGAGGAGGGCCGGCTAAGTTCGGTGGATAACCTCCACCACCACTGGATGCATGACCAAATGTTGGAGTTACGTGTCCCCCCATTGATGAACCGCCACGAGACATTCTTGATCATTTACTGCTTAACACAGAAAATTTCTTAATTTTCCACGTCCTTCCCGTCTTCCTGTTCGTCGTTGACGTCGTGAAGAGATGAGCAAAAGCAAAGACTTGACAATTTCTCTTTCTCCCTTCCGCTCTCCAAACTTTCAAACTGTACCCAGCCGGAAAACCACTAGGCCCGCAAGTGTTCCAAGGAGAAAGACCAATAGACAGTAGAGTAAGTTTCTAATTCATTCGGGAACAAAATAATGCTTTCTTTTCCAGTAAAGTCCTCTCTCAAGGTCTACATAAATATCTCTATATATTTCTCTTGAAAGAAAGAGAAGCAGCACTAACCCCTACCTCACCTCTTTCTTCCTTTGACTAAGTATTAATCAGTCTGACTTCTGTCGTTTAGTACAAAGGAGCACCGTAAACTGAAAAACTAACATCTATAACTCCGAAAAAATACAGAAACACTAACAATTCCTCTGACTATTATAATTCCTGCCACGGGTAGAAGAAAGTGCATATATATAACCGAGTGTTGTTCCTTTCTTCCCACTGATTCTCTATTTACACTACCAACGACCCTTCATTCATACCAATTTTTACATTCAAACCAAAATATTGTGATTTACAAATCCACCAATGCTAATTTCTATAAATACACTGAACAAATTGTATATAAATTAATTGTTAACCTTTTTAACATTTCGCTGCTTTTCTACCAAGTCTACCCCACTCGTCTATGTTATCAACTGTGTGTACTACGTCCACAATAGCCTTATCTTTCAACTTTCCTAGCTCGAAACCCTTGGGTACATGTATAAACCTTACCTGCGATCTCCTCTCTCCGGTATATATTTGCACACACGTACGTATACACATAGTCCTATACCACAACGGAATCTTATGGAATAGAGCTTTCCGCTCGAACCAGTTGAGGGAGCTCCCTCTGAGCCGTTGCAGCAACCGAATACGAATCCATCATCATAGATGGCCCTTTTGACATGTCAAATTAACGCCGTAGCCGAGGTCATCTGAATCCCTGCTGTCCTATTGAGCGCTATGATTTGTGCGGTATCCGGTATCCTTGCTTCTACATAGTTTCTAACATGAGGATTCCCATTACAAATTCGTCATCCCGCTACAGAACTGTACCCTTCTAGGTTCATTTCATATGCTCACAATACAATAAACCCAACCACAGGTAGGTATATATCTGTACGACTTGTAACAACGGTTACACTACACGCAGATCTCAAAGTGACAGTGAAACTACAGTAAATAGTTACACACAATGTTCAACAGACGCCGCACGCCAGTTCCAGCGCGTGCAACTTCAGATTTGTCCGATTTTGACGTTAAGGACGGGTACAGTCGTCGTCGTCGGGCCGAAGCGCCCTGAGCACGGTGGACGTGGAATAGGCCGTATGCCGGTTAGGGATTACCAGGCGGGCCATTGTTCGTTACTTGCCGTTGCCGTTCAAATGAAACAGAATTTTTGCTTGACTATACGCAGGCACTTCATTCCTGTGCGTACGCGTAACGTGCGTTGCGTACTGCGCCGATAGCATTTTAGTTCATGCCGTGTGCGCGCGTGCGAAGGTACATGCTGTGCGCACGAATCTATGCGAACGCAGTGTGTGTGTGTGTGTACGCTAGGTTTCATGAGGGCGGTTCTCGTCTGTGTACATACGCGGTCTTGTTCGGGGCCTTGTCTGTTTACATACGCATGCCGAACGCTAGATCCATCCATAGAAGCCAGGCATGAACCCGAGATGCGGCGTGAATCAGTGAACTCGTCGATATTTACTGAGAAATGGAAGAAGCATGAGACAGAAGAGACGCAGGACGATTACGATGGGGAGTTGTAGCGCTGCTGCTCAGCTCACACGTTTAAAAACGACGAGAACCTCTACATGACTCCCTTTGGAGCCGGGCTGCACATTTTCCATGCTTTTAGCCTTACAGCCAGAGCCTTGTGCTGGTGTGTGGACTTGCGGACGTACGCTGCTGTGAAGTTGTACAGCTCATAACTAAATCCTGCTACACACCGCAGCAGTACTACACTTGGACACTATATACCCTTTGTGTGAGACGGTGGTGTGTGTATACGTGAGCGACCAGTGGCAGCAGACTCCCTCGCCTTCATCATTCTGCGTTCTTCCCTTCGTGAGTGTGGTGCAGCACGGAACGTCGGCTGAGTTAGTTCAACTAATTGCATTTGGTGTTGAAAAGTTGATTGTTTGTCCCGAAAATTTTTCGGCTCACAACAATAATTCACAATGCCTTCAGCTTCGGCAAAAGTGGAAAAGGCGGCCGACTTCATGGATTCCTTCAAGCAAGCCATCGTGGTGGTGGAGCATAAAATACGAAACCTGGAAAAGAGAAAAGTAAGTAGGATTCTATCTCCTGTGTACTTGACTTTCCGTTGTCTTAAGTAGGTTCTTGTATTCACAGTGAGATGCGGGGATTGGTCGGAGTGAACATTGGAGCTAATAATTTAGTTAGCTTACCGAGAGAAGTACATGTACTCAACGTCGGTCGGGATGAGAGAAGGAATAGGACTATAGTTAGTAGTGCGAGGCGTGTGTGTGTGTAGTGAAGTTGATCGTTGTCAGAGGATTGTCTGTGCAGTCATTTTCTTCATCCTTTTCTTCGTTGACAGGTGGACCGGCTCGGCAGTTCCGAAGCTGCGTTCAATTTTAAATGTCACCAGTCTGAGTTAGGATGTGGTCCAGGTTCTGTTTTATACTAGTGCATGCCTGTGTGAGGGGTGTGAGTCAAAGCTGATACAACCACTAAGAAGGAAGGAAAGCTCTCTGATTATTCCCTTCTTTGTGCACTGTGCTGCATATTTTCTTGCCACCACCCTCTTTTCAGATTTTTTGCCGGTCTTTTGGGGAATATAATGAGACGACATTTAACTGTAGGTCGGAAAATTGTTCGGATAATTGATGTTCTGTTGTTTAGTGGATCAAGAGAGGAGAAACGGGTTATGAATTTTAGAAGGAATTGAAGGTTTTTCTCCTGTTTACGCAAGCGTTAAAGGGTAAAATTAAAAGTTGAAGTCATTCGATTCTGAGGTATTTTGTTGTACACATTAAAGAGGCATTCTGTAGTTAATCGATGTTCGGAGTCGTAGACCTCAAGAGTCAGCTGTGCCTATGATGCATTCGCAACGCCTTATATCAGTATTAGCATGGCTCATATCACTTTAGTTACTAATGGACCTCGCTCATCCGCTATGCGTGTGCAAGTTGGATAGGTGAGATATAATAGATATGAATTCTATCCGTCGTGCTTGAAACTGCGGTAATAATTATCCTCCATACAGAAATTCTGTATGGAGGATTTCTGTTCTGTTTGGTGCGATTAGCAAGTTATCACTATCATTAATAACTATTTCGATTTTTCCATGCTTCCTATCAATGATGATTATTTTTGTAGGGGAAATTGGATTCGTACAAGCAAGAGCAGGAGCAGGGAAAAGAACTCAACGCTGACCAGCTATCTGCCGTAGCGAAATACAACGAAGTAGTTCAACAACTGGACTTCTCTCGGGATCTGGTCAAGCAACTTGGCCAAATCGGAGATGAGACCAATCGGGTGTACAAGAAGCAACAAAAGAAGGAGCAAATCGAGCGCGCAATTGTGGAAACGGAACGATACCGGCAATTGCTGCTCTTCCAAAATGTTCTGGACCAGATCCTCGTGAGTGAAAATGAGAGATATTTTATTCCATTCCAGTTCTGAAGTGGTTGAACTATTTTAAACTGAAATTTTGGCATTTTTTTCATTGTAGAATAACCAACGCATTCGACAAGATTTCCTTAATGGAGCTCCGGGCGCTGTCAAGCTATCTCAGGAAGACCTCAACACGATCGATGAGTTTGCTTCACTTATTATTCCAGATCGTAACAATCCTGAGTATTTGAAGCAGGTCGAAACTGCAGCAGAGCATATTACATCCTTATTCCGTAAGTCTCAAATGGTAAGAAATTTGTAGGTTGATTGATAATTGATAATTTTCTTCCGCGAATATTACAGAAGGGAAGACTAAAGCTGTAGCAGGGAAGAACTACAAAGAAATTCAGTCTCTCTTAGTTTCCATTTCTGCCTGTGAATACTTCGATCCTAAGAAACCGAGTCCAGTTGAGGAAGAGCCACCAGTTCCCGAACCTGCCGTAGTCCCTCCTCCAGCCGTGGCCCCAGTTCCAGTCATTGAACCGGTGCCAGCTCAGATCATTCACCAGCAGGTTGGTTATACTTAATTTCTTAGCTGTATGCTATAATTTCTACTGCTCCTGCGGTTGTGAGCTCATTCTTAATTTACGATGGAAATTTTGAAATTGCAGGAGTCCTCATATAACTTCATGCAGGAGTCTCAGATTGATATTGAGTCACCACATATGGACCCTGCAGTAGTCTCCGTTTCGTCTTTCCCTCCCCCGATCCCGCCGCAAGTTGCTAATCAAAATTCATATAACAATACTGTTGACAATATCAACAACAGCTTAAACGATTTGGCCCTGAATCGCCTTACTACTACCAAGAATGAAGAAGAAATAGATGATTGGGATCAGGGCGCTATTTCTAGTACGACATTCAGCAACAGCGGAACTGCTGCTCCCGCGGAATCGAACGGACGAGGTACGCCGTCTCACATTTTTCAAAATTGTCGGATTCGTGGGGTCAATTAAAGCGTTGGATTTTGCAGGGGACGGTGGCAATGTCTTCGATAGGACCGTCCGTGGTGGATTTTCCAATAATTATCGGGGACGAGGAAGACGAGGAGTCACCAATGGTTACCGTGATCACAGAGGAGGCTCACGAGGTGGTAGAGGAAATTTCCAGAATGGTCGGGGTGGATACCGAGGTGATCGAAATGATCGACCTGACCGATCGGACGGTGACGCTGCTGGTAAGCGAGAGACTTCGATAGTAATAATGTCGATAGTGAGGATGAAGGAAAACTATAAAATGTTATTATGCTCCATTTCTAGATCCGAACGTTTTCGATGCCAACGGTAGAAACCCGCGAAAACGCCGAGGTGGTCAAGGTGGTTATAACTCATACTCTAATTCTGCTAATATCGGTTCACACAATGTTGCCTATGCCGCTTCATCCAATACTTACGTGGCCGGTCAGACAGCCGGACAGCCCCGACCACCACGACCAGCTCAGTCTCAACAGGGCCGCAATGTCTCTTACCCTAAACAACAATAAGTTTGACTTTTTTGCACACCAATTTTTTTTCATACTGTTTACTTAAATTGTTGAATTGGTTTCTGTAATGACTGAAATTGGCAGTAAAATTCTGGTCTGAAAACAAACGTTCGAGTTTCTGGAATGCCGTAGGGTTCTTTCCTCTTAATTACTTAACTTGTCGACCTCTGCCTGGAACTTTAAATTACTTGAACATGTATGCACTCTGCAAGAGGAAGGTTGTTGGTAGTTCTCCGTGGCTTTTCTTTGTCAGCTTGCATTGTAAACGTAGTACGCACGAATCACGAATATCAGCCACAATACTAGAGAAGTGACAGCCGTGAGTGTGTGTTTGTGGCTCCGGCGAAAAAGCTCCGAAGAAAAATATCCGAAGCACTACCACGCTGTGGGGTAACCTTAACATATAACAACATGACGTAATTTTCAGTGTTATGAAATGAAGATGAGAAAATCGAATCGCTGTGCCCCAGAAATCTAGGAAGTTCAAACACATAACGTAATAAGTACGATCAAGTTGCGTACTTCGTCTGAATGCGTTAAGCTGAAAGTCACTTTCACTCTCACCATGAAAGTTCTCACAGACCTCCTACTTTGAATGAAGGCCAGTGTTGCTTTCTTGAGTTGAGCGGGTGTACGGAACCTACCTTCGTACACATAACACGTGAAAGCCCTTGAAAGTTTCTAAGCCCAGCACATGCGGCATCAGCAGTCTAACTCTTAAGTCTTAAGTATACCATGTTAAAATCTTGTAACTGACTTGGGACCCCCGTAGCTATTAACTAAATAGGAGGGTCAGTCTAGTGTCCACAAAGGATCGACTCGGGATTAACAGCACATGTCACCCTCCCCTAGCATAGGCTAACCCTGAGGCCTTTCGCCAAACTAACGCCCACTTTCAGAAAAAATCAAATTTGAAATTTCACCTAAGCTGATTCTGGGAAGATTAACCTAGGATTTCCCATACGGAATTTGTTGTGCCAAAGGGTCTCCTATGGTTTTTTTCAAAATTTTCAATTTTTTCTAACCCGACGAAAAACTATACAGAAAACACTTTCACGCTCGTCATATAATCAATTTTGCATAAAAATCAACTTTTCGAGTCTGATTTATCCAAAAATATATAAAGATCCGACGAATTTAAGCACTCGTAGGGTGATGCTCTATGCCGAAGTTGTGCTTTGATTCGTCAGAGCATGTTCATCCCATGTTAATTTTCCTAGAATCAGTTTTGGTGAAATGAAAAATTTCATATTTGATTTTTTCTGAAAGTAGGCGTTAGTTGGGCGAAAGGCCTCAGGGTTAGCCTACGCTAGGGGAGGGTGACGTGCTATTAATCCCGACTCGAAGCGTTGTGGACACTAGACTGACCCTCCTATTAAGAAACATCATCAAACATTACTCTCTGCCTGTCCTTTAAGTTGATACATATGATCATGATCAGAACCGCGAAATAGTATTTTCTAGTTTTCCCTGGGATTGAAAATGTAAGGAATTTCGAATTTCCTTATGTGAATACGGCTAGTGGATGCCTGTTTGCTTGCAGCACACGGTGAGAACAACGAAATTTGTCATATAAATGTAAACATAATGCTTTCCCGAGAAGTCGGTTTCCATTCTTCGCCACTTATGTTATAAATGGCAGGTTGTCGGTAATGTAGGGGTGCTGACGGAAAGTATGTGATGCGGTTATTTCTAATAGTTATCTTATTTTTATGAAATTACCAGAAATTTGGGGTACACACGATACGATTTTATACATGAATGATATATGCATTGTGAACATCGTAGCAGGATCTGGAAGTGATCGTACGAGGATCCTTACGGAATGGGTCGGTCTGTTGATTCTGTGAGAGTCTACGTTATTCCACTTCGTAATGTAACTAGAGAATAATAACCAGCTATGGTCATGTCATGTATGAGAACTTGGAGGTTGTCTGTCAACATAATGAGCTCTAAAATGGATTCCGTTTTCAAGAACACGGAACAGAATAACGAATGCTATTCTAGATCAAATCTTTACTGTATGATTAATATTTATTAGTTTTGTCTTAATGCTTGAGAGTGAGAATTTACCTTATAAAATTCAGGCAAAATACAATGCTATTACAATTACAATGAGTGGCACATGGCAACTAGCATATTGTACCTTACTATGATACCAAGGTTTAAGTTTCCCATGGAAATGAATCAAACACAGGCGCAGCCGTTGGAGGTTGGAGACAGATAGATATCTGTCATACTAAAAGGGTTACGGCCTCTACTCGAGTACCCCGTAACGGGAGGGGAATAGAGGAGGTGGATGGAGGTACGTTGTTCAGTAAAGGACACAAGCGTCTTGTATCATGCGAACAGTTTAATAACGCCCAAACATTTTAGATCACTTAAATTGTTATTAAGATGTTTAAATAGGTTCTTTTTATAGTAGCGAGTTAGTGTTGCATGTTCTTTTTAATAGCGTCAACTTTAGACTTAATATAAAAAGAAATATATAACTTCATTTTCAGTGGCAGTAACCGTAGAGTTGCTGAATTCGCGTTTAAATGCAATTCTGAAATTTTATCATTATTATATCTGTAACCTATCTTATTTTGACCCTCCGAACTGTGACTGCATAAGATTCAATTTCATGTTCGAGAAATTAGTCAAATACATTGTTGTGCTGGTGTGCTCTTGTCACTATTAGGACTCAAGATTTCGAAATTCGAGCTTGTATGCAATGCCATTACGAATTTATCCAACGTCCACGCTAGCCGAGTTTATTCTGTGACTATTGAC
>WJFA01003690.1:0-12253 GCA_009870155.1 Pseudobourletiella spinata | reverse complement strand
GTTGCTGTCACACGTGTGCATGTGGATGTCTGTTTGTGTGCTTGTATGTGTGTGATGTATGCGGATGTTTGTGTGAATGCATGTGTTCCTGTGATGTGTGTGTGTGTGTATGAGCGCGTGTAATATGTGTGCATGTGTTGAATGTGTGTGTGTGTGTGTGTGTGACAGTGTGATCTATGTGTGTATACGGACCGTGTGTGCATGCTAATGTGTGGCTGTATGTGTGTTTGAATGTGTGCCCGACCGTAATGTTTGGCTACGTCAGATTCATCCCCAATAGTAGTGGCATAGCGAGGCATTAGTTCAATGGCGGTTCACCAAGTCGCATACAGAAATTTATGGGGTAACACTTGAGACGTGAACTGAGAGCTGACTCCGTCCGAAGCACAAGATGGACAGAAGACGCATAATTTTTTTTCATCATCACTGCTCAGGCATGCATAATACAAACACATGGTCAATTATTTTATGGAGGGCTTTTTTCTTGACCCTGTCCTCGTCTCCCCGTGTGCATGTGTGCGTGCATGTTTGTGTGTGTGTGTGTGTGTGTGTGTATATATGTGTGTGTGGAAGGCTCATCGGCCACGCATAACTTGTGACCAAGTACGCTGAGCGTTTCCAATGTACTCAAATAGGGGAAACCTTTACATGGGTATTTGACATGCTCATCATCACCAGCGGGCTGACTGGATCCAGTCAGCTATTGCTTGCTTGCATGTAATGCGTAAAGCGCTCCTAAATCTCCTTTGTTAAATAGCCCGCCAAACAAACGGTATTGATTCTTCAATGGCTCATAATCTTGAATGATCCTCTCGGTTAATAAGTATTACATGGTTGAAGTGTACAGGACGGTCAAATAAATTCTCATTGTATTGTGGTTTCCGTCCCCTTATGGCGGCTCCTCCACGTAGATTCCACGGGATTGCACACGCAATCATCCATCCACATAAGATGTTAGCAGACGTCGTCGGGTCAAGAGCATATTCCCATGTCCAAGTGAGGCTATGAGAGTTGCTGTGAGCAGGATGATAAACGTGCTGAAGAGAAAAGTGGGGAAAAGTGTGTCTTCATATATATATATATATGTGGGCTGTCGCCGCCGTGGCCATAATGGAGTGAAAGAAACAATAGAACAACGGGGAGATTTTCCGAGGTTCCGCGGCGCACCCACAACGCACAGCAACAGCACAGACACATGGACATGCACAAAAAACTAAATCCGTGGAATCCACATTGTGTACACGACTGGGGAGTACTGACGGATGAAGATATTATTATTAACTTTTGCCTGGATGATTAGGTGGATGAAAGTCTCTCGGTGTAGTACAATATAAATCCCGTTTTCTCATGCAGAACCACAAAACCCTGGGTATGTGCATGCGTGTGGAGTTGCTGTACATTTTATGGCAGCTCTGCAAGTGCGTCTTCAGTGCGGTCAAGTTGATGATGAGTGGTGAGAGAGTAAATTATAGAGTTTGTCCGCTGACACACAATGCGCCCGCCGTTTCTCAAATCGCTGCCGCCACAATGTTTGCATGTAAATCCATCGCTATCCGCACACACACACACACATACCGACACTGTCATTTTTTCCATTGTTGTTCAAATTATCCACATTAGCGCCCGCATCCGCCGATGACAACAGGCAGGGCGACGACCACGGAGTGGAAACGGAGGTGGCAAAAGGGGAAAAGACTGTAGAAAACATTATGGCTGTCATTACGCAGCCTGTCCACGTATCCCATTCATTGCACTTGCACACTGAATATGAGAGAGTTGGGTCGTAGTCACCAGTATGGTACGGCGGGCTAACCGGGATACTCATGTTCGGACATGGGATTATTATGTATGGAAACTTCCCATTTAATCCTATTGATTCTTTCGATAATACGGCCGTCCGCACTGTACAGTGCAGGTGGTGCACCCATGGAAAAACTCGTTGGCCTCTTTTAATAATACAGTGTGGGAATTTGCGTGTGTTGTGAATCTATGTGCCTCCCTGTGCTCGTGTACTGTACGGGCTCATTTTCCAAATTTTCCGCGCAAAAACACCCAGTTAGTCAGTCAGTCAGTAGTTCGTACAATAGCCATTACACATGAGCCAAGATTCCTGCGTCCTCACTTTTTTAACTGCATTAATGGAACTTTATCGATGACACTCAAGCCGAATAAATGCTCAATTTTTTCCTCCTCCTTCTCTCTCTCTCTCTCTCTCTCTCTGTGGTGATCCAGGGTGTTTTTACGGTGGGAAAATCCTTTAAAAATTACATAAAAATTCAATTACGATAAAGCAAAGTAGATCCTTCTCCCACTAATTGGTCATAAATTACTCCCTCACCCGCGCCCTGACCTTTTAGTCTTGCCTTGTCCCACAACAGAGTCTTACCACCTGAAGGAGCAGCTGGGTTCCGTCATTTCCATCACACACAGATACACAGATCTCTTCTGTCATTCCTTCATTCAGCTCTGACCTAACTGGATCCTTCAGTCTATTCTGACGGATGAGGCGAAAAGACTGTCCGCGATCTCGTAGTCTCTGTCTGTAGTCTCCGCGGTGAGTCCTCCATGGTTCATTCCTTCATTCATCTCTGACCTAACTGGATCCTTCAGTCTATTCTGACGGATGAGGCGAAAAGACTGTCCGCGATCTCGTAGTCTCTGTCTGTAGTCTCCGCGGTGAGTCCTCCATGGTGAGTGACGAGTTACATTACATGCCTTTGTGAGGGTTGATCTAGAATTCTGAGAATTTGCTGTCTCATTGCATCCGCCATTGGTTACGAGACTCCGACTAACTACTGCACTACGGAAGACTACAGTGTAAAACCGTCGTGCGGATCTGGTGCAGAAAGTCTGAAAAGAAATCAATTCCGTGTCGGTCAAGGGATAGCAATGAGGCAGTCAGTCAGTCACCCCGTTCAAGACACTCATTGCGATTATGGGACTTCCACTGAAAGTCAGACGGAACAACACGTATACACTGCGTGTGCGTCGAAGCCGTCCTTACTAGGACTTTTGATTCTATCAAATGACACGTAACTGACATTATGAGGCTGACAAAGTTGAAGCCAGGCAGCCGCTTAATTGGCCATTCTTACACACTCTTGGAAGATTGTAATAACAATAATAATATAAAAAATACGTGGACAATGACTATAACGACCGTATTTTGAGACCCGCCTTGTCACTCACAACATTGCCAATTGCCAGGCCACAGCCCACAGCAGCAACAACACTTGTTCTGGTTTTAAAACCGCAAACTCCCGCGGGTGTAGCCACACCATTGAGAGTGCGGGGAGGTGAGAGGAACACACTATCAATGCCTCGAAATGGCGTTAAATCAATACAGGTTCCCACACGGAATGCAATTCTGTCAACGTGATCCGTATATTAACCTTAAGGGATTGGAGATGACTTCTCCAATTGAGAGATTGCTCTCCATCCTATGCACAAATCTCATTCCCATGCAGATTCATTTTTACAGCCGGAGAGGAATCTCTCTCTCTCTCCTTTTTCTTTTCCCATATCTCTATGACTCTCCCGAGTCTCGTCTGCTGTAATTCATGCTGGGTGTGTGAGTCTCTAGTGTGATAAACGGGCTCTGCGGCTCCGGGTGTGCTCAATAATTCACCTGTTCACGTCATATCAGATGTCGTTCACCCAGATGCTCAATATAGGATAATGTTATTGCCAGTTAAGTTACTACAAAGAGGCCACTTTAACGAGCCGCAATATCCATCCTCCACCACACAACATCCTAACTGTATCACTGCAGGGTATATACGGAGGAGCATGGGTTCGATGAGAAATGCAAATGTCTGACCCTGTCCCTTGTCATTCCAATAATGATCATCATCGTCCCTTTTCCTGTCCTTCCTATATCCCACGCTTCAAGTGCGGAGAGAGATATATAGGAATAATTCGTACAAATATATATGTGTGTAGCTGATGCAAAGGACCTCGCCTTGGATAAACAAATCAGGTGGAAAGAAAATGGTCTTTGCGGAATGTCTGACTGACTGTGAGAGAGTATGATTTACACACGAGGGTACAGCAGCAGGAAAAAGACGGTTGGCAAGCGTGGATATGGTGTAAACTTGTTAATTCTCTCAAGACTTTTTAGCCGCCACTACTACGACGACCAAGTGGCAAATATGCATTGTTGTTGTTCCTGATCACTGCTGTTCTGTTGCTGTTGCTGGTGTTGCTGCCGCTGCCGCTGTTCAGTTCGCAGGAGCAACAAGTTGCCGAGAAGTCTATGCCGTGTGTTGTGTATACGACACAGAATGCTGCGGGTGGCTAAATAATACGCGATTTTCTTTCTTCCATTTGCTCAGCAACGGCCGATCTCCGGCATTACTACTACACTACCACTACGATGAGTGGAATGAGATGAAGGGAAGAGGTTTGGGGTATGGAAAAAAGAAATGCATATACAAAAGATACACAAGAACAGGATAGAACATTGGACGCGACAACGAAAAGAGCATGGAGAGTAGCTCCTACTCACCTCAAGCACAGTGTAACGACTGACTACTATAGAGATGGACTGTGTCTGTAAAAGTCTTCTGTGTATTACTACCTCTACTACCTTTTCCCATTGAGCCGGCTTCAGGCCGTTTCATTCCCCTTCAAATGTTGAAGACACAAACACTACTACTACTATTACTGCCTCAACTACTGTGTGAAAGATCTTCGGAGGACGATCAGAGTCATCATATAGGCAGAGGAGATCAATTCTATCCGCGTGTTTACCTTTCTGTAACGCTCCTCTCTCGCCTTTTTTTTAAATTAATAATTTTCTAAACATAAGACAACAGTGTAGGGGAGGAACAAAATATGAGATACCGACACTCTGCCTGTGCCTACTGACCTACACGTTCACATCTACTCTCTGCCTCCGCTTGAAAGGTTTCAAGAAAGGTTGGAGAGTATATAGAGTTTATCCCCTCGGTCGTGAGTGATCGGGTGAGTGAATGTGTGAGTCCGTGTGTGAGTTTAGTGGGTTGAAGATGTGAGTTGAGTTCCTTAAAAGGTGTCAGAACATCATTAGCATCCCCTTTTGTTGATCATCCTCAAGTGGCAAGACCAGGATCAGCATCATGTAATTTCGGTTACTCAATTTCTTTTTATGAGATCAGAAAGAGCAGTAGTTGCCAGTAAGTGTGTGAGTGTGAGTGTGTTTGTAGTTTGTGTTCGTGTTTGTAAGAGTGTGTGTGTGTGTGTGTGTGTGTGTGATAGATTACGTGACTGAATGAGTCTCAAATCCGCGATACATATATGTATACGCCCGGTATTAAGTCAGGCTTCACAAGGTTGATTGATCATTTGATAATTTTCAGTTGGACAGGTTGATTTGAGGCTCAATTTTCTCTGGCTTTCAGAAGGTCTCTCTGAGAGTGAGTGAGTTTTGCATGTTGTTGCAGTCTTGAGAGACAGTAACTTGATATTAATTGAGTAACGTTTCGCACACGACGGTGAGGCGAGGGATTGTTGATGCTGCGGCTGTTGTTATTGTTGTTGTAGACTGAATCCGTGCAGGAGTCTGTCTCCTTGACCTATCGCGCCAGTTGGGGATGTATAACGGTTGGGAGTTTGTAAAGTATGAGAGCGCGCGGGTTTCCAGTTTTCTAGTCCCTTTGCCCCTCCGCTCTGTATTATTATTATTTGTTGCAGACGAAGCGAGAAGACTGCTACGACCACGAAGGAGATCGCATTGAAGAGACGACGAAGAGTGGATGGGAGCTGAGAAGGAAAAATCTTTTGTAAATAAATTACATTACATGCAAAATACCTTCTCAATCTGATGGACGTTTTAATGGAGAAAATGTAATGGGAAGAAGAAGAAGCAGAGTAGTGGATGGGAGCTGAGAAGGAAAAATCTTTTGTAAATAAATTACATTACATGCAAAATACCTTCTCAATCTGATGGACGTTTTAATGGAGAAAATGTAATGGGAAGAAGAAGAAGAAGCAGAGAGTAAAGTAGTGACTGACTACACTTTGAAGTTTGACTTATATTGAGCGTGCCTATACGACGACCACGGGAAGGAAGGCGTTGTGGGAGCAACAAGTGTGAGGACTGCAGGAGTTGCTACTATACTTACTGACTACGTGCGAGCAATAGACAGAATATAAGGTAATTAGAATCGGAGTGTCAACTTGAAGAAAAGAAGTGGTGGAAGACGAAGAGAGGGATACAACAATGGCATGGGACCGGCAATTAATTTCCTCTTGACCTGTTCCTCAAGGGAAACACGTTCTTCTCTCGGCTCTGTGGGACTCACTGACTGCGAGAGTGTGGAGGATTCGAGCCGCCGAGTTAACTTCCGAGACGTCTTCCTTTTTTCCATGTCAACAAGACGAAGAGGTTCACATTATGAAGACGAGCCGTAGCGCTTCTTCCTTTTACTAGCTCAAAACCTGCACTCCTGCAGCGTGAGAAAAACCTTGGACGCTTCCACTGTTGTTGTTGTTTTTGATGTTGTACTTTGAAGCGCAAACTTTGACCTCAGAGTCGGAACTTTCTGTCAACTTTAAATGCTCTCGACGACGACGACGACGTATTCAAAACGATACGTACACTAAACTTTTTCCCTTGGAAAATTTTTATAACAACTTTTAGTGCGCGGAATTTTTCACTGATTTGAATTCCGTTCCATTGCTGGTGCGGTGCGTGCGAGCCACTGTTTTTTAATGAACCTTGGGAAAGTTTGGATCGGATTCTGTGTGTGGGCACATCCTCTGTGTGTGTGCATGGGTGTCTTGTGTTGGTAACTTTGTGTGTGTGTGTGCAAGTCAATTTTGAACTGACAGTACTATGGGGTTGAACTGTGGGACTTCCGTTAACTCCGAATAATGACCAGAAGAGTTGTGTTCGTTTAAATGAGACAGAGGATGTGGCGCGGGATTTGAACTGTAGAAAAAGAATTGAATGCTAGCTCAATGGCAAGCCATCAGGAATTAGTGATTGAATGGACCATGTTGGACCCGAATTATAACAACTGGAGCGTTGAAGGTAATTTTGGAACCACTTTTTTTTACATTTTTAAAAAGTTTTATCGCCATTTTTATTTAAGTTATTCTTGTGCTGAAGTAGGTTGGCAGATTCCGGCCACGCCGGGATCTCGTTCATATTAGGCGACCGTCAGGAGCGCTGTGGGAGGGGATTGTATTTATGAAGCCATTAAGAAAAGTGCGTGCGTGTGTGTGTGTGCCCACACCTTGCACGCACCTTTTAGAACCCACCTCCCACATTTCAATGTACAGCATATACGGAATATGTATAGGTAATCAATTAAGGGCGGTGAAGGTGACACTTGTGCCTGCATAATCAAGGGGCTTGACTACGATAATAATTAATAGATCTGAATGAATGGAGCGTTAGTGGGATTGCACCACCACTAATAGTGCCATGCCGTTGGTACAAATATGTCCGAACATAAGAACGTGTCGTTTACCGCGCGGCGTGCACCATCTCAATCGACTCGCTGTCGCTGTCTTCTGTACTATGTATAAATATGGAGAGGGGGGATCGGCAGTTGGGAAAAGTGACGCTTAAAAAGTCGTGTCTCGTGGGGCGCGGCGAGTACGACGTCACTATATACTCTCCTTGGAAGGCTATGAGCCATAAAATATTAATAATAATAATAAATGTCAAAGAGTTTATTGTGCTCCCTCACCCCGTCTGAACCATGTACTTGTACTTAAACTTTTCCATTACGAAATTCCCGCCTCTCAATATATGCTAATCAATATGCCATTGAGCGGGAAGAGTATGAATTATTTGGTTAGAGACGGCTGCAGGATGGAAGTGCTGTTGTATTCATTCCCTCTGATCATCTCAGAGATAATCCCCTCTTTCCAAAATCTCAAGAATCTCGACATGGGGTCACTGCTCAAGATGGAACTTGCTGATTGAAAAAAATTACGTAGTCAGCATCACCTCCTCATTACAAATATACACACTCCCGCGTCCACCAGCTAGACATCATAATGGCGAGATGGAGAAAATATGACTGGCGAAATATAAATGTGTGAAAATCCTCAGGTTCTCCATTGTCTCTCATTCCGCTGTGACGGTGGTGATGGCGAAGTGAAGAGGCGGCGGCGGTGGTGGTGGTGATTGTTGGAGCAATTATTACCAAAGCCGAGGCCGTTGCACATCACCACCGACAAGGGTGTGAATTTGTTGACTTTTCTCACCCGTAATGATCATGCGAGTAACAATAATAGCACCTCTCATATACTTACTCATTACTTTGTGAATGAATGAAACGTTGGAATTTTCCCATTAATAACCAGTGGTTCTTGGAGAGCTCCTGCTCACAGTACAGTACATCGTATGGCAACAGTATTATACAGTTGCATAGGGTGGTGCAGTGTGAAACATATTATATGCAGAATGGGAAATCAAGTAGAACTCTTAGCTCATTTTTTTACAAGTTTTTTCCACATTCTTCACTCCTCTACAGATACACCCTTCATCATCGTCACCTTTAGATGAGTGTGTGTGCAGAAATTATCACACACTGAGTGAGACCCGCACATACACCCAACATATGAATACACACGCACACACATCCCCATCATTATGGACATACACACATTCATGTACACGCACACAGCATACGGACGCACAAATTTGTATACGCGCAGACACAGCACATGGACACACACACACACACACGCTTACACTTGTTCCTCCCTGTATCCATATAGCAATTTGACCAACCTGCTATCATCCATTTAAGACAATGATAATAATTGTGGGGGAAAATTTACGGCTATTTTTTATTCCGTAACTGCCCCATATGTGTGCGTCGTCGGATGTAGTGTACAGCGTGTGTTGTTGTGCAGTACAGTGTGGGTGCTCCTTAGTTAGTTAAAAATTTTACGACGACCGTCATTTCCACGGGATTCTCAAAGGCTCACTCAGACAAGCATTCGTCGTCCGCCTTCTCAACTCTCTGTATGGTAAGGTCTAAGGTGTCGTAGTGAGGATGTAACTTGGTAATGAATTCCACAGGCAGGAAAGTAGATGCAGAGCGGAAGGGCAAAGGAGGGCGGGCGTATTTGGACTGTTTGGATAACGACATAAGTTGACAGGATCAGGATTAGGATTTGTTCCTTAGTTTCCGTGTGGATTTTTTCCGCGTGAGCCACCCCACACATATGGGATGATCTTTTATTTGGCACATACTTTTATTTGGCGTATATATATGGTCATATAACAATAGTGATTTTCTCCCGAATTATTTCCGGCGAATTTCCTACACTGGTGAGAGATCTCCACTGTGTACTGTACTTGTTGTGTGCGTGTGTGTGTAAGTGTATTAATCTCTGACTGTGAGAGAAGGTCTTTGTAGTGGTTTCATTCGTCCTGTGTCCTCTTCTCGGCGGATCTCCTTTCCTTGGTTTTATAAGTAGGTTTTCCATAATTAGGTTTCTACTGTGGAGCTAATGGATGGCATGTTTTTTCTCCGCTGCACATTATTATTTGTTGCAATTGAAACGGAACGGATTCTTCTTCTTCTTTTACTCTTCCACGACGCAATCCACTTACTCTCGGTTACCTTACTTTTACTTTAAAAGAGAAGACGAAGAGGACGAAGAAGTAGGGACGAATCTTTATACATAAACTATTCCCACCGCCAGACCAACGCCACCACCACCTCCGCCGCCACCACCACCACTTCTCAGCCCACTTGCTCATCATATGACGGATTTCAAAGGGTTCTTTTTACAAGAGTGCTCCGGGCATGGTGATGATCATAGGGACGAACTATGGAAACGACAGACGCGCACGCATACACACACACACACACACACACACAACATAGAGTGCAGTGAGTCAACAAGAAGACTTGTATTACACTTAAAAGACTCTCACCACCTTATCTTTGGAATCCTCTTCATCATTGCCACCACTACCCCACCACCACCACCACCTTTACTTAGCCTAACTACATGGCCGTTTTTTCTATTGCAATTAAGACTCTCAGCAGATAGTCTTCCCTTAAGGACTTACTCACACTGGGAAAGAATCAAAAGGATTATCTTTCCGTATCCACTATTATCAACACACACTAACTGCCATGCCATCATCGCATCATACTCGCGGCTCGGACAGGCCAATGCCTTTTATGTCAGCTCAAAATAGCGCGCCTCAGCCAGTGGCCAGTGAGTGCCGCCATGCCGCAGTTATTAGTTCCTCATTCCATTCTCTCAAATTGGACTTCCTAGAGATGAACTATCTGGAAAATTATAATTTTACTACAGTAATAATAATAATAATCGTGGTAGAGAGATGGAATTATTGGGATGGGGAAACTGGGCGTGCGTGGAGGTTCCAAGGAGCGGTTGACCAGCTGTTCGGAAAACCGTTTTGAATATGTGCGTGTATAATGTTATGGTTTTACATTGTGTGTTCCTGTGTAGTGTAGAACCAGCATGCGGTTATTGGAAGAGCTACATGGCAGTATGGCAGTGGGTATCTGCAGAGAGTTTGCATGACTGCAGTAACTTTGGTGGATGATGATGAAGATGGAGGTGATGGTGATGATGACGGACGAAATGGAGCGGTTCTCCTTCGTGCGGAGGCCAAATTAAGTCAAAATGAGACTGTAAAATAAGTTGATTTTCAACTGAATTGGAATTTGATGGGTGACGGATGGGTGAAGGGTTGGGAAAAAGGATGGTGGATGGACAGGGAAAACATGATTTTCCCGAGGGCCAACCAACAACAGTCATTTTCTGATAATTCACACAAATCGCGCAACACGGCGCGAGACCACCGTGCCCAATTTCAAAAGTGACAAACATGGTTAATTTTCTGGTTACCAGAGCCACGGCGTACTTCCATGTTCTTATCAGTCACTGTCACCCCATTGTACTGTAGCGCACTTCATCGTGGGGTGGGAATGGGACGAGCAAGAGGTGAAGATAGGTGTCATGCAAGTTAGAGTTTGGATTGGGAGCGGTGGATTATGTGTGCATGTGTGTGAATGGCTTACGTTTAAGTGTTGTGTGAGCGTGTGTATGTGAGCATGTGTGTGGGTATGAATGGAATGTGTTTAGGCGGAGTGTGTGTGTGTGTAACTTGTATGAGAATGTCGTCTTCTCATTACAAGTATATACTTGTGAGGATTTATACGGAGCAATAAGTAAAGGATGACTCGGCTTGAAGGAGTGACTTTGTTTACACTTTTGTGAATTACTATGCATGTAGACACACTACCGACATGTACGGACAGCACCACAGCATGAGTTGGAAAGGAGCTCTTGGCTTTGATAATAGAACTGAAAATGGTGATTGCGGTTAATTTCGAAAAGATTTGGAAATTCTTGGATCTTTTGACGTAATCGTCAGCGTCGTTAAAAAATACCATCATGTCGTCACCCTCTTTGTGGTCGTCGTCGTCTCATTCACCCTCCACATGGTTTCTCATCTCATTCTCTCTGGCTCTTGAGACGATCTACTACTTGTATAGTAAACGACTTGACTCTCAAGTGGTGGTGAGCAAAAGTCAACAAGGGATTTTTTTCCATCCTCATAACTCGCTACCATAGCACACCATCACCACCACCACAAAGAAGTGCGTGTGCATCATTACCATTGGTAAGGTTGCAAATTTTTTTTCCGTGTTCGCCGGAGGAGGAACAAGTGTGTACACAGGAGTTGTGTTTGTCCATGCGGTAGTGACAGGTAATGATGGGGACGAGTCATTGGAAGCATTTATGTCAATTTAAAACGTCATCGTCATTTATGAATATGCGTTAAAAATAGCATTAGCATCTCCGGGTTGAAGTTGTGGAGGCTCCACAGTGTTCGAGTGCCTTTTACTCAAACGTTGCTATGTTTGCACATTACATTTTGGAAGTATGTAGCTCTAGAGGCCGTTTACATGTGTGTGTGTCTGCGTGTGCGTACCTGGGCATATTTGTGTGTGTGAGTGTGTGTCTATGTGTGTGCATGAGTGACTCTGTGTGTGTGTTTGTGGAAGGGAAAAATCAGGGAGTATTCATGACATGACCATTTGGAGGTAATAAATGAATTGCGTAATTCCCCATCTTGTAAGGCTAGCGCCGTTGTTACATTTGCAAATTCAATTTGCAGCAGGGGTTGTAACATATTCGTGAACTCAGAGTGTGTAATAAGTGGTAGAATTTGCCGGAATGACTCATTATTGTGAGCCTACTCGCCGGCTCGTAATAAGTTTTCGCAGGATCGTTCTCATCATCATCATCATCATCA